>JACJUY010000837.1:0-70770 GCA_014220935.1 Platorchestia sp. MABIK | reverse complement strand
TTCCCCGCTGAGTAGCTAGGCATCGCCTCACGCACACGGTATGTAGTAGCGCGCAAGCTGGCGAGACTAGCAGGATCTGTCAGAGAGTGTCATATACCTATTAGGCAAATATAAAGGCATCTTGTAAAGGTTACTTATATATAAAGGCATCTTGTACTAGTTTTCATGCTGCAGTCAAAGTGTCATAATGTTTACCCTTATGCAACGCCTAAGATGGTCGTATAGTATTGGCCGTGCTGTTGTCAAGATGTCATAATATTTGCCCCAATGCAACACCTAAAATGTCGTATATAGTATTGGCCGTGCTGATGTCAACATGTCATAATATTACACATTTCCCAGCTACCATGCACCGAGCAGCAATCCCACTGCAGCTAGCGCTAGATATACGCCCCATTCTACAATCCTCTTGGACAACACTGCAAATTCAGCCGTTGTGCTGAGATTGAGAGTTCTGTAAACTCTTGCGACGAAGGATGTGATTTATTTAATTCACAAACGTTCGCTGTTCACTCTTACTCAAAGTAATCTCTGCGCGGAACTGCACAGGAGGATAATAGCCATCAACAATTGTAGTACGATAAATTGTATCGTAGTGGACTAACTGAAATGAGCAATAAACTGCCGTGTACAGGAATTCAGTAAAGTTGCAAAGTGTCCTTATGCAGCAACGGAAAGCATACGCTAATTTTGCCTTTATACGACAATGTGACAAAATCCGAGTATTTGCCGTTTTGTACCACACACGTCCTCTGAAAAACTTTATGCCCAGGAGTTTGAATTGATTAATGTGTAAACTTGAGCTGCTCGCACTAAATTCTTGTTCAGCATGTCGCAAGATTAAGCTCTAAAACAGGAACACTTTCTTTCTTTCTTCAAGACATGCATGCCTTCAATAACAGCCAATTGTCAAGTTAATATAAGTGTTCTGATTTTCCTTATATTATCAAAAATTTATAATTGTTTACATGGAACGCCAGTATTAAAATGTTAGACTTTAGTTGTAGGTGCGTAACTCAGGCGTGTCAGTTGTGAATTACTATGCAACAACCACAAACTGGCGTGCGCCGCACAATTACGATTAAACAAGTGCCATGCAGCACCTTTCAGATGGCTAATTGATGAAATGAGGAGCTGAAGATAACATTGTCATGTTTCGGCGCTTTGTGCGCTCATTCCAAGGCAACAGAATGTAAGTATGTGCGATTTAAAATCGAGACAGAATACCAAAAAAACGAAATAGTGAGACGCAATTGTAGCAAAATGTGTTAAAATGATGGATTACCAAGAAAAACTTCACGAATAAATTGTGAGGCAAAAGGAATAACCTGCTCCTTTATAAAAAAAAAAAGACACTTGAAGACAACGGTGAACCTGTTTCGTCCATCTCAATGGATGATGAACCAATTCCAAGCAGACCATCATTCCAAAACTCGCAGGTTCTCGTCGCATCAAGTTTCTGTCGCACCATCAAATTGGACTTCACTCCTAAGTTTAATCCGATCCATTACTTCAATCACGTCAAATGCTCACTTATTCGATCACCATTTACAATTTTTTTTACAAAAAGTTGATGGTACTCAATTATGTGTAAAATATTTTACTAGCGAATACGTCACACAGCTGACTTTGATATGGTTTTGAGGGGGAAAGCGTGACCTATTGATACACTCTTCAATGTCAATTGCAATTGAGTTCATGACATTTACAAGTCAATAGAGAGCTCCTATAGATCACGTAAGAAGCCAATCACTTCATTTTATAATTTATCAGTCACGCAGAACGCACCAAACACACGGGAGAGTAATCAAAACTATCGCACGTCCCAGCTCCGAAAGAGCTCGAAAATTTAATTCTTGGGGCACACTTTTGACGCTGTGAAAAAAGGTATTCTGCACGCGTGGGTCCCGTAGCAATAGCACGGCGGGTGCCCTGCCTGCGTCTGTATATGGACCAGGACGTGACCGCCGCACCATCACGTTTCTGGTTCTAACGTGAGCAGACTAACAACTGGGTCCCTCCCTGCCGGCCTGGGTTGGAGCGAGCGTGCAGGGCGGGTGCGGGGGAGGGAGGACTCCAGCTCGAGGCCGTGGCAAGGGAGGGACGGTAAATTCTAGGGAGGGGGCAATAAAGAGAAGGAGCTCTACGTCCTAAACCGCAGCTACCTCATGTGGTACTCTCACGTCATACTCTACACATAGTTCTACCCATATCTCAACATTGTTTGAAATTTCAAGTTCTCAAATATGATCCCGATGGATGTTTTTACGTACCACGGACTAAGGTAGTATTGCAGTGCTCAACGCTGCATTAAAGACTAAAGCTGCTTTTGAAGTACCAGATAAATTCCACATTTTACGAACGTTTCTTAGCGTTACTTGAGTTGAACAAGTTTTCATCACTTCTCGATTAGCACCATTAAATAAAATGACTCGAGGTAGACGAAATGGACTTGCTTTTGTGCGTTGAATCACAGATCATTTAAAGTTACCTACGATCTCCCCCGATAATCGAGTTTTATACAGATTGGCGAGGTCCAATAAGATCTTTAAATGAGGTACGCGTAACGATTACGATCTAGAAAATCTATGCTAATGTGGATTGCTCTGCAAGTGTAGAGCTTTAAATTGTATCAGTTCATTGTTAGTGACGTTTTAGACTTACTTGAATAGAGTTCCTAGGTCATAGAGTTCCATCGATGGGTAATAAAACATAATTTGACTGACATTTATAAATTATGAATTGGTAAACTTATCTATATATTTATTACATTTCCTCTATCTATACGAGATATTTGAATACAGATCATTATAATCTAACTGGATAACTTCGACAACCTTAAAAATTGCGGTGAAGCAATTTTCATTTATATAACAGGGTTCTTTGGAGCATTTTTCATACGTCCTCATGATATACAGCTTAGTTAAAGCGGCGGAAATATAAAAACGATACAGGCAAAGACAAAACAAAACGAGTGCACACACACTACTGGTAAATCTTTCAAAGATAAATTTGTTTACTGAAATCGTTCATGCATGCAATCTGGCTAGAAATCTAGATTAGATATGGGTCTTTTAAGAAGGTAGAATTCTGCTTAAGCCTACGTAAGATGGGATTTCCTTGAATATATCTGACCACTTACCAAGTTCGATACCGTCTCTTCATCTGCCTGACTTGGTTGGTACCTTAGAATGTACGCTCCAAGGTTTGGCACAGATATTTGCTCGGTCCAGTTGTGAAAGAAGGCTTGTTCAGGTTCCAGATTTAAGCTATTGTGAGTTAACATTAGCTCTGATTCTTAGCCTTACATATAGTACTCTGAACGCGCGAGTCCGTCACTGAAATAAGCCTTCGAAAAATACTGTAAAATGTCTAACATGAAATTTGAGGCCTCAACGACAGCACGAGTTTCACTAACATGCTTATTCTAACCTTTAGCGACTGACCTTCACATTTTGTCTACGATTTTATTGGGCACTCAATTTTGGCCAATTTTGCGCTTTCAACTTGACTTGAACTAAACCTACTCGTACTGGAAATTACTTAATTAATCTTGGGAAAGTAATTCATAAAGAAGAAATTAAAATGCAGCTCAGCTTGAAAACACCAGTGGGTAGCAGCAATATATTTCAAGGCTATTCATGATGCAAATTTTAAGATATAAACGAAAATAGAAAAGCTGTGTACCTTTTTTGGATAAAAAATTTATTTTGACTACAGCTCGTGGACTTTCACTATAATACAGTATAAGCCTAACGCCTTTAAAAGTGTATTTTCTTCAATTGCACGGATTATGAGCAAGAAATTTTAACTCTCATCTAATCCTTAAAAATCACGCTAATACTCATTTTCAAGCACTAATTCTGTGAACCAAAAGTATTATCGCATTCTTCTACATTTCAATTTTGAGCTCATTCCTAAGCAATATTCAGTGCACTACAATTTCGCATTTAACGTTATAAATATTTAACGACGAACTTTTGATCTATTACAGCAAGCGAATTTTTATGAGCTCAAATAAGATAAATTTTGGTGCATATTGGAGGGAGGTTGTTGAAGTTGCGGCGCATTGTGGCACCTGGGAACCGCGGCTCGAGGGGCGTGTCGGAGGCGGAGCTGATCTACATAGCAGGGCGGGCTGCTCCGCAGATTTAGGCCGCCCGGAAACTCCCTAAAATACGGACACAATAACGCCCAGGACCAAGAAATTGCCAGAATTTGATCGATGCATCTTGTCACGCTACGAAAGTTACGTATTTTTCGAGTTAAAATTTAGCTCATTGGATCCAATTTAATTTACAAGTCTGAGATAATTTTTAAACCTTTTAATGCTGAGTTACTTTTTTCCAGTATTCTGATGTCTTCAGTGAAGTTTACATAAAAGCTTCAAGAAATGCATTGTTTTCTCAGTCTCTTTTTACTCTATTGACAGTTGTGTGACGTAAATATGTATAGTCTAAGGAACCTCATTTCGTTTTCTGAGTAATCCAAGTACGACTTTCGTCGGATTACTTCAGTGTCGAAAATCAACACATTCATGTATGAGACAAGTGAGTGGCTACTTGTTTTTCCAGTCTAGTTTAAGATGCTAGAATGATTTCTTTGTAACATGTATACAAAGCTTCCTGATTCCTGAGATGAAGTTTGGAGCACGGCTACAGGCCACGAAGAGTCGCAGCCCCATTTACAAGGCTTCCTATTCATTTTTCTCACAAAATTGCACCGAGCTCATGACGGTACACCTAAAAAGTGGTTCATTTCATTTCTACCAGTCCTCTCCCACTAAAATAAGAAAGAATCCAAATTAGGTGGTAGAAATAAAAAATAAAGGCCGGAATAAATAAATCAATTTCTCTAGAGTTGGTGAGGCCGAGTGCACACGGCCCGTCAAAACTGTATAATAATGTTCAACAAATAACAAGACAAACGTTCCTATTTCCCAACAATTCACGTGATATTCATTCTCACTTCAATTCTGATGAATTAATACACATAAAATTGTGGAGTTGATGAAGCTTGTCTCACAGATACGCTCATTACACAATTTCTGGTAGTGGGTTTGACGGACAGACGGACGGACGGACAGACGCTGTTCCTATTATATATATAAATTTCTGAATACGTTCACAAATTATGTAGCCCAATAGTGATAGATGCAAAACTTTCAAAATAAAAATTTTTAGTTAGTCGTCATGAACATAGTCTAAAACTTATTAATATTTTGGTCTAACCGTTCATCCAAGACCAAGACTATATGCTTTCCTAGTTTTCGATGTTCATCTTTTTGAATAAGAAATGTCTTTTAGTTACTAAATGCATCATTAATTGCATTTTATTTCGTTTCCTCATCAATTTTCACGAGTCCTCTATTTGATTCCTGTGTTATTAACGAGAATGATCTATACTTGACGATGTTGCGCTTATAAGAACACTGCACTATTGACAGATCACTAAAAAATTATCGAACGCAGTTATGACACACTTATGTGTGTTGTAGTATTTATCGTGAAAGTCGGTGCATGAACGTGCATTATAAATGTGGGAGAGAAACAGTCGTCTACGTCATGTGACGCCAGTACGACACACGGGAGGGTAGCAGCAATAACACACCAAGCGCAAGTCTACGGTATTTCAAGGGAAAATTCCAATTTTTCAATCAGTTTCACAAAGTAGGAGAGAATACTTTATTACTGAAATGAAACCAAAGAATTGTAGAGGCTTCTGTAAAGCTATAAGATGTTCGTAAAATGTGATTTTTCCCTGAAAATCGTCCGGCATATGAAGGAGAATATGTGATTCAACTCTCTTGATCGCTTGAACATGAGCTCAAGTATGACACGCCTGGATGGGTCAAGATTTCCCTCAATTGAGATTTGGCAATCCCAGATGTGTCAAAGATTTTCATAGCGATGTATCCTGTACAATATATTAAACTGATTCTTTACAACCTATTGTGATCAAAACGTTTGGATACGGACTATTGTGATCTAAATGTGAGCATGAAAAGTTTATATTATCAACCAAAACTCGATCGCTGATTGGGCGAAAAATGTTCAAGAATAAACATGAACACCGAGTGTCATAGTTTGGCGTGTGTTATAAAAAATTTCGTAAAAAATTTCAGGATACGCTGTGACCCCAACGGATGACACCCATACAAAATGTTCTTTTCCATTCATAAACTTTTGTGGGTAAAAATCAGAAAGCTAATGGCTATTCTCTCATAAAGTATTTTGCTCGATCTCAAAGACCTTTGAGGAATGAAGGTTTTTTACATAGCTTTCTTTTTAGGACACCCTGTTCATCTGATTCATGACTGATTATGAGTGTAATCCAAATAACACACACTTGCATGCTCAGCTTCAAGCTGTAGGCAGGATTGAAGAAATAACAATAACTCTGCGTGTCTGCATTTTAAGCAAAGTTACAACTCATTGCCGTTAATAAGAATGATTGTCCAGCAAATTCTTTGGAGAAAACAGTCTTTGAAGAAACATACTTTCTGTTACCGCAGATCGTTTTCCTAATGCATGAGTGGGCTGTTCAAACCGTAAGAACAAGTTTTGTTACTAAATGCACTGGGTAAATGTTGGGTTCCCTAGGGAGTGTGAGCTTCACGTTCGAGAGAAATCTCTTGACAGATGAAAAATGCTTGATCACCGGACACGAGAAACGACAAGCTCTAGCGCTTTTATTCTACATCACCAAAATGCCTAAGGTTGGAGAATTTTCTAACATCTTTTTGCAAATAATTTATTTGAGCCCGCAAATATTCAGTAAAATACTCAATTTCGCCGAGAATATGAGTAAGCTTTCCAATAGGTTGTTAAGAACGCGCAACATCACTCGGAGCTTGAGAATGCATCGAGACTATGTGGCAGGTCAGCCAGAATGCGCTACATGGCTGCTGGTATCTCATGCGTCAGCGGAATTAATCTCTTTATTTGGAAGGCATACGTGGAATGAGTAGGAGGCCAATAACGTCTGGTTTCTTCCGTGTACAGTACTCACTTTTCCTGCCCCCTAAAACTTGAAATTGAAGAAAATTCTCAAAGTCATTTGAAAAACATTTTCATTTGTACTCTTAGTGAAGCAAACTGAGGTTGAATAGTGAGAACAAAACTTTTAAACAAAAAGGGAACGAATTTGACTCAGAAATTTCATCCTGGAACTATGCTTCGCAAAGTATATCTTCTAATTAACATGTGTACTGTAGCATCATTCTGAGCAACTATACATGCCTCTTTCTTTGAATTTCATTCTTTTTTCTCAAAACCGTTATGGAGTTACAGAACACACCTAAATGATTACTCTTACTTTACATTCTACAAATTTTTTATTTATTTTACATAAATGTAGCGGCTTTGTACGTGAAATAAATCGTAGAAATGAGAATCAGTGGGATATGTCATAGCGTCCTAAAAATTCTAACTGATGCAGCTTAAATGGATCTACATCTAAAACCATTGAAGTTTTTCAGTAGGTGAGGGGTATCATATTCATTCAACCTTTAAGGTAGGATTATATGGGAGAAATTTTTAAATTAACCATGCATCAGTGAGGATATGACGTACGTATGTTGGGTTATTTATCTGGGAATACAAAGACATTCTATATTTGTTGTGCACTTTCTGCTTCAAAATAGACTCGGAGTACATCACCAATGCAGAAATATCACAAAAAGACACCAGAATAAGCCGTCACTACAATGCACTGCAGTTTAAACACGCCTAAATAATGGACCACATCCACACTCGATGACGGAGCATCACCGAGCTGTCCGCCAGCACTGAACATATACTACTGTGCTCCGACAAATGCAGGTCTCATTTGAAGCTTCTCAGCCTTATCAAATTCAGTTCAATTAATAGAGTCCATTATTGCTTCATTCCAGCTGTTAATATTCATGGCCATGCTCACTTATAATTAGTCGTCGTATTCAAAGTACTTTTCAAGTGTTAAGCTCACCTCGATATAATGAAATCGGTAGATCTGTCCCGTGATTGATGGATCAGTTATCCTGTATTTATCATAATATCAGTTGTTAGTAGAAATATGGTCAGAATAATGCGATAATGTTAGAAATCCCTTGTATGTAGGTATACATTCTGTGTTCTTTCAGTGAAAAACAATATGATTGGTTTTGCGAAGTACACTATATAGCTCTTCTGGCGTTATCTTAGCCATAAACCATATACATCAACACAAATGAATAATGGTATAAATTCCCGTTTTGCTTTGCATGCCTTCTCGTGTGAAAAACAAGATGATTCATGGTCCGGGGGCTAATTCCGCCGTTCAGACCTCTGGCCAAATTAACTTGAGGCCTGTTCTTCAATACAGCCTTTGCTGGCGCGTGTTTGACAAACGCCAACTAAACACTCGCCGTAATGGTCCAATAAACAGGGCCCAAACACAAATAAAGCTCACAGAAATATCGCTTGCAATCATGCGCCCTCACGAAAACAATCTGTGAAGTGACGCTAATTTCTTCATTGGCTGGAGCTTTAACGCAACAAATTAAGCAATGAAATTTCGGGGTCACGACCTGTCGAATTATGGTCTACGGCGAGACAAGGTTTCCGTTTTGGATTGACAGTGGAAAGACGTTTACGTCACACCGCCGTCGTGTCGTACTCATCAAGTCGGGCGTGTGTCTATCTCGTTTCTCTTCAATATTTCGTGCCTTGTGTGTGCTCAAAAAATTATTTTATACATTTAAGACTGCATTTTCTGAATATTCTGACCACATTGCTTTAAAATATGAATTTAGAGAGACTGCGGCATAAAATGTTGTTCATCCCGTTGTTGGTTGAGCTAAACGGTAAAATTCACTGCTCAAAGCAATAAATAAATTTAGTTATGTCTGTAATACTATATACAGTCTTTTGATAGTTTGAGGGGATGCGATGAGGTACAATCAGTGATGCTCAGCACTTTCTAACAATGCCTACTCGACGCAAAGGGCGGATACAACAGCAACTGTAGGAAGCCTCAACTGACTATAGCGGAAGAGAGTTTTGAGTGTTGATAGGGAAGAGCACAACTTTAATTTCTAGCTATTTTTGGCCCATTGGCAATACAAAGCATCCTACACATGCGTTTCAGCCAAATACTTTGAATATTCCTTCCTTCTCAATTTTTTTCGTTCCGGCAACAAAACCACTTGCAAGCTCCAAAATGCACACACGGCTGCAATTTTCAAATTTAAGCTTAACAGGAAATAGTTTAACAGGAGTGAGGCTTTTGAATATCATGGGAAGTTGAAAGCAGTATGTTGCGCAGGTTTTCAGTCTTTCAAGAATATCCTGTAGAAGCAACTGAGGTACGAAGTGTGAAGGAGTATCTGAAGATTTTTAATTTCGAAATTTCTAGTTTAATCCAAGCGTATTTCTATCACATATCTTTCTATCCCAGTGCACATATTCCAAGCACGTATTTCATTTTAAACTCGTTTCAATGACTTGCGCGATAATCTTTTTCAATGATTATGTCATTTCCGCTCGCCGTGCCTATACAGGTTCCACTCAACGAGCACCCGACGTGCGGTCTGGTGAGCACTATATACTGTTGTTGGAGCCATCGACTGCGTTGGTTTCCTGATTTTCTCCCAGATTTTAACATGCGACAGGGTTGTACAAATGTTCGGATTAATTCAGTATCATTATTGGCAAATTTTGGTCTACGGTAGGAGCTCAGAAAATGAAAAGTTTGTGAAGCTCTGTACACCGGTACATGCTGCAGTTCCATAATGTACTGAGTGCCTGGATCCACAACGAAGTTAACGAGCTAATTTCTACGGCAGTTTTATTGGTAACTTTTTTTCGTCATATGTTGAAAGATGAAGTTTACTTTCAATCTTGCGATTTAGATTTTTGCCTAAAAATGAGTCAGAGATTGAAAGTTTTGGATAAAACCTTTTGTTAATGGAGGTTTCACTGCTTGCATTTTCTGACCTCTGTTTCGAATGCATTCAAGCCTCGAGCCATAGTTTACAAAAAGCGTGCAATGAAACAATACTGAAGAATAGAGAGTACTTACTTGTGCTGCATTGCCCACGGGCTGCTAGCCAGTCTGCAAAAGAAATAAAATACCGTACAGTGGAAATTACTGACACTTTACAATGCTCAGAATGTATAGCAGCAGTATTTTCTCAGCAAATGCAACTTGAAATGTTACGGTCATGTTCTGATGTATTGATGCAAGATATTCTAAACTATAAAGAGTACATATAATATTTGGAAATTTATACGCCATTGCTTCACAATCCTCTTCCAAGACAATTGAGTGAGAGAGGGCGAGCTGTAGTGAAATGACGAAACTGATTTCCACCCTATGTTCTAATGGCCTGCCACGAGCTTACGTCATTTAAATTTAAAACGCACGTTAAATGACTGAGGTTAAAGAACGTATACATTAAAAGGCCGAAAAATGAATTTCGTAGCTGTCGTATACGTTTGGACCTACTGAAGTTTATGAGACAACTCATACGCGGGTCGGTGAAAGGCATTCACTTAATTCGAAAGCTATCATGATTTTCCTTCGGCGTTGCAGCGCACAAGATGGATGTGGTGCGCGGTTTGTGGCATCCCATTACCCCGCACGCCGAGCTCATCACACTAACTCGCTTCGGCATATCAAAGGCAGCCAGATAAAACAATTACCATGCAGCTATAATACTTCACTCGAGCCCTGTACATAAATAGATTCGCGGGAAAGCAGCGCGAGATTCACCATGCTTGTATTCCAATATACGGCTGCGCTGTCCATGCCATGCTTCATTAATTATATTTATGAGCGAGTGTATCTCCTTTCCCTAAACAATATCCTAAGAGCAAAAAAAGCATTAAATGTTTTACACTGCTGCATCTTCCAACAGCAAGTTTTCTCCCTCTGACTCATCTGGCACTAAGTTTTCTGCTCCTAAGTTTTTGATGCGAAATTTTTTTCCCTCAACTTTTCAGGCACTAAATTTGTTGTCATTAAATTTTCTGTTACTAATTTTTCCAGCGCTGAATTTCCTGAAGATTCTGATGTCTGCGTTTCCAACGTAATGTTTATTGATGGCGATTGTACAGTGAACTTCCGGGTGTTAAAATGAGCTGCTTCAGAGGTAAGTGAGATAGATTCATGCAGGTTATTTGGCTGCAATACGTAGAGGGACGCTGGTGTGATCACGGGTCAATCATCACCAGCATACCTAAATGAGAAATTAGCGTCCCACCTTTATATTTCAACCTGACCTCAGTACTCTTGGTTTCAAGCTACTGATAGAGTTGAATCGCATTTAAAAGCTGGTATTGTCTTTGTGGGTCATATCTTCAATTTCTTCAGACACTCATTTCTAAGCGAGAAGGCGTCAATTCTATGTTCCTTCAGCGGGCTCCCTACACGTTATCGATTGCATTTGTAGGCCAATGATAATGACAGAAATTTACAAAATGTAAAACGAAACTTGAAGCACAGAATTAAAATTCCTTCGTGGCATTTGTGGTTGGGAAGGAACTTGTTTAACGTCAGCCTACGGCTGTGATACGATTACTGTAGCATGTAACTTATCATAAATCAGAGTGCGTGACTCGTGTGAAAAACTGATGCACTTTTAATAAAATAATGACGAGCAGGGTTGCAATTAGCAGGAAAAATTTATCGAAACTTCACTATACAATATTTATTGAAGCATACACCAACTAACTCTACATTCTTCATTTAGGATTTAGATAAAGTCAGCACATCATCAGTAAGAACAAAAATGATTCTTTAATCAGCAATAAGGTCCTAGCTTGGTGTACAACTCTACGTTGTTTGCGGTCATTTCCTCGCATTAACACACCTACTGATGGCTGGCTTCCATGTAGCACTCTCAGGTTTCGGTGGAAATGATATCTATGACCAAATTTAGGACAACCGAGTACCCGGGAGTGTAAGCTTGAAGTCAGTGGTGTGCCAAAAACTGTGTCTCACTAAAATTGGATTAGAGCAAATTTTGACAAGACAAGACAATCGTGAAGTTTCGGTTAAGCTATTGGAATAGTTTGCTAACAGCCATAACTACTGTCATGCTAAGAACTTTGGCCTATGACCCAGGCTTGACGCTGCTTTCCACGCTGTACTCTGTGAGAAACCTATTACAGCAAGACACCGTTTTTGGTGCGCAATGTATGCTGGGAGATATACATCTTCAACAGGCTGTCCACTGAAGCAATAATTATGAGAGACATCAATTTTGGTGGGGACTCTAATGATAGGCTACTGTTGTGTACAGCTACGGTGCAATATTGTGACCCTTGCTCCTCGACGGTTATTGCGATGACAATAAATCAATAAAGAAGTTAACACAGAAGGCAACAAATAAATACACGGATCTTGCAGGCCATGAACTGATCCACTTGTGCGAATGTTTTTCATGGATTGGTCCTCATATTGTGGATGGACAGGAGAGCAAACCTAAACAACAGAAAATATGTGCACATTGGTTTTTACGCATCTGAGGCTTGAGCCTAATATTTCAGTAGTAATTATGGGGTCCGCGTCCTGCTGATTGCAACTCCCCCGCCCTCGTCTTCCCCTGGTGTGGTAGTTACTCCCTGAGGTGAGGTGAGCTATTGGAGGGTGTCTTTCTCTGCATATACTGTCTTTTTCATTGAATTAACCCAGCCAGTACACTACAGACTCAGCAACTTGAAGGACTTATCTGTCATCAATGCAGTGTGAACCGATCAATTCTATTTCGCTCAATTCCTTGTCCAGATGTAATTTAGCATCTAATTGTGCTTAGTGACGCTACTGTTATATAATTCAGTGGTTACAAATCTCCACACATTGAAAACACATCACCGCAAAAGTATGTAGTTCTAAGAATAATGTCTCATGCCCTGTTGTTCGGTTGCATTAAATGAAGGCTTGGCATTTAGCTGTCGCTTGTAATCGTAAACACAAGAGTGTGGCGTACAAATCTATGATGTCGAGAGTTGTGTATGAGATAAGTGAACTAAACTCTGGAAAATGTGCTTAACCCAGAGGGATGCATTAAATCTATGGCCTACGCCTGTAACAAATACGAATGTTACGGATAAACTTCAAATTACGCGGTGTTTTCTGTAACCATCACTTCACTTCATGCTTGTAACGATAATTATTTCAGACTACAAATACATGTACACTCTTCCATATGATTCAAGGACTATTTTCAATCAAGTACTCTAGAAAGAACTCAAAATAATTATGCACCCAAGGGTACGACAATTACTAAATAGTACGAGCACATGCGCTAAAAATTTAGCATGAATGTTGATCTGACAGTTTCTGGGTAATTTGTGGGCACGTGCAGCACACAAGAGCGAGGCGGTAAGGGAGGCTCGTCACCTGCATCCCAACACGACGACGCTCACAACCCACACCACATCCCGCACTGAGGTAGGACCAACTTGCCGGATCAGTACACTTGTTAGCTAGCAAGTTCGTCACTGCACACAGTTTTTATAACATTGTTCGGTACCGTCCTTTAGTGTACTAATCTTTTTGTCTCTATCGGTCTGACTTTTTTCCCTAATTGGATGCAAGTAAGCTTAAGTTTTTCCTTTTTGTTCATTTGCCTTCATTAACGATAACAATGACCTTTTGAGCCAAGTGCAGGATAAACATCTCGCATAACTCGACAACGTGTAACGTTATCCCAAAATGTTATGGATTAGTAGGGCTCCAGTCTAAAAGCATGGATTTTTCTTTCCAACTCAGAGATTTTAGGAAGTAGAAACTTACACAAATATTTATATTGTACTGTATAATGAAATCATTCCTTGATTACAAAAAATACAATAAAATAAGCTGAAAGTAAGTTGCAACCATTCAATTAATTTATGACTTGATTAACACGGAAGAAAATATTTGAATTCTGTAGGCATTATAGTGAGAGTAAAAATATTTTATCGTAACTCTAATTTTGTACATAAATCCTTCTTTAGGTTTAACTAACACTCATTCGACCAAACTTTTCTCCCTCGATTGTTTTTTTAGAAATTTCTACTGGACATACATTCATTTTGCTTTGAAACCTTCTTGATATTGTTAGTTGCTTATTATGTAATGATTTCTTTAATTGCTGGCCTTATTATTGGCTTCACAGACCTTACATCATAACCCAACTTTGACTATTGTCACCAACCTCATTACTCCTCTGGGTCCCAGGTGCAGGCCTCGTTACTGGGGCAATTAGTGATCTTACAAGTCCTCTCATTACAGCCCTCATGCGCAACTGCGGCCGAATTTTTAAACAATATCCGTTTTCTTGGTGTGCAACTGGTAGTGTTGGTTCTTCTTAGTCAACTCAGCTACACAACGTGTAGTTTTTTGTGAGCGAAAATTCTCAACTTTGAGCCTTTTAAAATAAAATTTATGGATTTTACATAAGAAAACACGCAAAGTAGCCATGTCGACTTGAGTAAGCCAACAATGCCAGCCGTGCCGCAACGACGACGTAAATTGTTTGAAACCCTGGGACGTGGCGTATTTATGACCCAACGCATTATTTTGCTCTCTTCTTTTAGTTCATATATAAGCACTAAGATTTTTACTGTGCGTTGACTTGAATTCTTGAACGGTTTACTAAGTGAATTATTCATTCTAAGTTATAAATTATTGCTCACTACCAAAAGTGAATTCATTTTAATTCTAGAATTCAATTAAACGCAAGCCGTGTTCAGTTCAGTTTTAAAAACACCATTTGACTCACATATTTGTATGTCTGACAGAGTGTCTCTGTAAAAATGCAACTTGTTTAATATCAATGTCAATTTACCTCACTCTTGAGAGTTAAAGAGGTTAAAAAGACAACTGGCAGAATGAATCAAGAGCTCTTTTGATCTTTTTCTAATTTTTTTTAGGTCAAACTTTCTCAAATTATACAAGCTTCTGTGCAGAAACCCTAATCAAAAGATGCATAGCCATTGATATATTAACCAACACGTAATACAATCAATCATCATAATACGTCAGCGAGCAAAAAAGCTTTCCCTCACTTCGCAGCTTTCTAAACGAATTCGCAGCCCATTAATTGCTGGATATCATGAATAACCTTGGATTCAATAGTGCCGTGAAATGCATGAAATTTTCGTGTCGACTCCTGCTGTTGTTTGAATTGATTACATGTGCACCAGCACAAATAGACCTCCTTAAACGATACAAAAATACTGTCAAACTATATGATTTAGTTCAAAATTACTTCTTGAAAATAGGTTCCCCGCACCAGCTGCAACTCGTAGACAATAGATGGCGACACTATTGGTTGGGTCCGCTTGATAAATGCTTCGCTTTGTTATAAGAAAGACACACATATTGATTTTATAGGTGGAACCCGTTTAGTGTGTGTAGTGCACCTCAGGCCTCAAAGTGGAGCATGAGTTTAGCAATCATGAATAACGAAAGCTGAAATACCTAATCCTAATCTAGCATGTTTATGAAGCAGTAATGGGCCGGTAATTCCTTATCGCAACACGATCAGCACTTCCGCACTATAAGTGAAAGACAAACAATACTCAATCGTAGGATTTCTTTTTTTATCTCCGTTCTACATCATCAAAATTGTCGTCGTTTTAAAAAAACATCTGACTCCAAGAAAGAAAAGCTTCTCAGTTATTTCTCTTGAGGTTAAGCTGGTGGTGACATACTGTGAGAATTTTTGGTCTCAATGAGTTTGTTTGTGCGAATGTCCAGTCCTTCTACTGACGACACTCACATTTTTATAACTACTAAGACTCTCAGCTAGTCAGTAGCGCTCGGCGGTTCAAGTCTTACTCAAAACTGATGAAAAGAATGCTGACGCCCGCACTCTTGTCATTCTTGTACTCCAAAGTGAGATCGCTAATAATGAGCCAAGAGCTTTTCTCTCTCCATGAAGTTCTTTCTCATTGGCTACATTTTTTATTCAGACAAATAGAGATTTTGTCCATTGAAACAGGACCACGGATGCAAATGTGTGTAACTTAGAAGCCAGTAGACTTGGCTAAGTTCCATACGAGGCTACTGCGGTTCCTTCTCCTCCTTGTCTCCACATGTCTGGGAGACAAGATAGTGCTCGCGTCAAGCGTTACAAGTCTCTCCGCTTTTGTTTTATTTATTTCATCGTTATCAGTTCACACCATCAACGCTCAGGTAATTTTTTTAATGACATTCTGCCTGACCGTGGCTGCCCTTAATGACTTAGAACTGGAGCTGATGAATGAGATAGTCTCGAAAATTGTAATTTTGAGTGAACAGAGGCCTGTGAGCAAGCGCAGCTAGAAAAGCGATTTTTACTTTCAAGCGCCTGTACCATTTTAGTCTCCCTTTTGAATGTTTTTCATAATTCAATGGATCATTTTTATCGTCAATCAGTGTGCGCTTTTCACATTCCCAGATATTCTCTTCTTGTTCGCAAATTATTTTATAATTATTTACTTTCTATCACCACAGTAATCCTGACTTGAATCTTAAGTAGAGCAGCGAGAGCAAAAAATTGCTTGAAACATTCTGGATTAATCAGGTCAGGTAAATAGTTTAATAGTCGAGTAGTTTCGAGCTCACCCTTGCTGGCACCAAATTACATCAGCCCCATAGCACCCCATAAAGTGAATAAGCAGCGTGTGCAGCATGTGCACAGTTATGCGCTAAAACTTAACCCCTTGTTGCAGCGCCGCTTGTACACGACATTAGTCGGGTAATGGCCAGAAAATTGCCTAGTTTCAGAAATACAATGTTGTGGCTCAGCGCTCCGATTATGATTATCGTAGTGATGACTGTAGGTGCTGTCCAAGAAATTAGGAGCAATGGACGTACACCGCGCGGTTAGAAGTTTATGTATACTGTAGCTTTTCAATTCCCAATTACGATAAAGATACAACATACTTTACCCCATGCTATTATTTTATCATTCCGGGTTTTGTATTTCAAAACGGATAATTTTTTAGTAGAAATTTAACGATCAACAAGGTGAATGTCTTACATGCATTGGAATATACACTCGCAATTACTCGTTTCTGTATGCACCATTGAAGTACTAGCACGTATGGACATAGGTGCTAGTTATTTCATTTATTGTATTATATGTGACAAGTTCATTAGCTCCTCTATCATGTTATTTTTATTAAAAACCAAGAGTATTGGAATTCTTGAGAAGCATGGAAAATGGCTGGCTGTTCTTTTAACTGTGATGGACTCAAGCGTAACAACTGAAATAACAGTTTTCTCTTGCTTGCATCCATTGTCCGGCTGTTGCTTTAAAGGAGTGCACAAAGTCCTTAAACTAGCATAAAAGAAAAAGGTTTCTTAGAAAAGTAAGTGAGAACTAAATCATTCAACATTTTTGAAATCATCTTTAATATAGTTACATAATGACCAATTAAAATTTAATACGTTTCACCGTAGTCTAAATCTAGAGCCTGAGTCTACTTCAATAGCGCTCAAGCGTATTAGATCTTATATTTAGAGCAATGTCCCTATCTTTTTTTGAGGGAGCCTTCAGGATTTGAGTTGCAGTATGGAATGTAGTACTGACTTCAGACTCCAGAATTGATCTCAAACAAAAAAATGACGAGGTTAAGAACAATTAAGGTACATTTTTCATTACTCCAAAAACTTGGAAAAAGTCCTGCTCTATCTATGGGTCCTGTTTGACTTTTGGGAGGGTTCGCTGTCCCGATAGATAATGAAAAACTTTTTTTTGAATTGGTTTTTAACTTTCTTAGTCGCAAGACTGATGTTTCAAATTTTTTCAGTGTGCGAATTTGTGTTCTTTTCATATACTTTTAATCAACTATGAAGGATTGATTTCATGCTTTAGAAATGAAATCCCTCAATCAAACCATAACGAATTTTGACGTCTGAAAACTATTCTTCGGGAGTCTGGAGTGTTTGTTAGTCACTCTCCCATTTTTAATTAATTAAAACATCGGCATCTTAGGATGCTTTATTTCCAATCAAGCCTGATACAAATGATCTTGAGCATTGGTTTTTCAAATGCCTTATAACTAACACTATATATAGGACACCATGACGGTTCCCCCGTAAAGCCGGTACCCATTTCCGACACCTGGGTTGAGTGGGGTATTGTGCTTGAGCTTTCCCTTATGCCCAACGGGGAAAATCGCCACGCCAGCGCCGGGATACGAACCCTCGACTCCTACATGCAAGGGCGATGCCCTTAACCACTGTGCCACAGCGAGCACTAAGGTACTGATGCTGATAAAATGGTCCATATTGACAGGTTTCAGCTGTAATATGTTATTCAGTATATCTGTACTTTAAGATTACACAATCTTTATTTGCATTTTTTACAGATAACCTCGAGCGCAGAAGTACAAATCGCATGAAAAGAAATGTTGAAGTTACAAAATGCATAATGAAATAACGTAAATTTCACGACTTGACATTACTAGACTAGACTCCCAGCTCTAAGTCATTCTAGCAGTTCCCCAATTCGTCTCATTCCTCCCTCCATGTGGGTGCAAACATACGGACATTATTTTCGAAGTACTCCAGTTATATTCAGCACCGATGGCTGTTGAAAAACACCAAAACCGTGATTTGCTTACGAATTTCTAACAATGAATATTTTCCTTTGATTTCGTGCAAATCGTGATCTCCTTCCTGTCGAAAAGTGAACGGAAATGATTTATGCTCAATGTTTCTGTAGTGTTTGTAGTGTCTAAAAAAATATTCAAGGCCCTACAAGAAAATCTAGTACATGAGAAATGCTTAGAAATATAATAACTCTTGTAACATCAGGCACAAAAGTAATGTCAAGTCGTGAAATTTACGTTATTTCATTATACATTTTGTAACTTCAATATTTATTTTCATGCGATTTGTACTTCTGCGCTCGAGGTTATCTGTAATAAATGCAAATCAAGATTGTGTAATCTTTATGTACAGATAGGCCGAATTACATATTACAGCTGAAACCTGTCAATATGGACCATTTAATCGGCATCAGTACCTTAGTCAAGAAGCTTGGTGTGGGTTCAGCATCACTTATTGAAGGCTTTGTAGTAATGTCGGTCTCAATACTTGGGCCAGCATCGTCTGTTTTCTTGGTTTGAGAACCAGATACCATGGTAGGTTGAAATATATATATATGTGATTATGAGGATAGATAAAATATTCAGTAGCTGCTATAATTTAAGTGTCAATAAATCCCTACGAACAAACACAGAAAAACGTTTCTGATGGCAGATGACGCAATTAAGCTCACGAATAAGAGGTCATATCAGGTTATTGTACCACAAAATTATGGGGCTACTGAAAACTCCGGTACATGCATGAAGCGAGACGTCGAAGAAGAGTCAGAACATGCATGTTGCCGGTCAAAACGTTTGTCGATAACAAAGGGAAGTTTGCAAAGGAGTTATCTCTCGTTGGAACACCTGTGTTGCGGTTAGGGAGACTTAAAGAAACATCTGATCTAATCTAATCTAAGCTTGCAAAGGAGTTCGTAGCATACTCGTACATAAAAGGTGGTCAGATAGGTACGAGGTTGAACTGATGCTTCACAAATTTACTCGAATCAGATCACCGTAAAGCAGCACCAACTAAAAGTTATCGTGAACTGCAGGAAGTACTTCAGAAACAGGAGGGGACTTAGATGGCTCAAATTTTAAAATAAATATGTTTCCTCAAACGCACAAACTATGTATCACGAAGGAAAAGCAAAGACAGGAAAAATTCGATGGAGATTCTCAGGAGCAAGAAATTGCGGAAGCTGTGAGACCTTTCTGGACAAATATGTCCGCCTCGAAAATAAATTTCCTGTCTTCAGAGAATTACCCCAAGGGTATCTTTCATCGAAGCAAGTAATGCATAGTTGCACTCGGGTATAAAGCTCAACGCCAGTCTGTAGATGAACTTCATTTGCATTTGGGACTTTCACTTTCAGGAAAAACCTAGTATAATAAAATTACAATAGTTCATAAATAGTTATTCAATATGACGAAATGACAATTGCGAAAAAAAACTCACTTTTAATAAGCCCTAGCCCTGGTTTCAAAACAAGCGCAACACAGTCCAATGAAAATTCAAAATAATGAAAATTCGCTTCAAAAGACCCCGCCGTGAGATTGAAACAATTATCGTAATGCAGAGCACAGGAGGACGACCATGTGTACCGGAGTATGAGAGGAAAACCATTAGCTGCAACTCTTAAACGTTCGAGCCGACGCTAACCCCCGGGCCCAAACGGAGACACGCCAACCAGTCTGGCGAGATTTTTATGGACGCTTTTATTCTGCTAACTTTTTTGGTCTGAAGGTCATGGTGGGAGGCCATGAAATATTTAAAATATATTCAAGGACGAAGGAATGATTGGTGGAAACTTCAGAGGTTTGAATGCGCTTCATGTTCAAACGAGTAAATGCACGCCAGGGATTATTGCCATGAATAATGCGTTGGAGTACAAGACAACATGCTGTGCGCGAGCGCAACTTCTGCTCCATGAAAACCGGGAAAGAAATACCTCATTTAAGATTGCAAAGTTTTGAGCAGTTTTGCAAATAAAAAGTTATGTGTACTGCCTTAGTGAAATAGCCTGTTATAATATCATTGGTTGTTTCAGTAATCAGCGCACAACGCCATCATCGAAAAAAATTACCCTTTCAAAAATTCATGCTTCCTTTTGAATATTCAATGCTCTGCCGAGCCCAACTCTAAGTTACATGATAAATTTACAGCGAAAACGATCCAAAATGACTCCCACAGTATATTTTTGTGAGTACAAGAAAATGAATGGGAAAAATAAAATCCTTCAATATTCGTTTGAGTCACCAAAGTTCTAGAAGCACGCAGCAGGATTTGTTGAATTGAAATTCCTTATTTTTGCAGGCCAGAAATTATAGTTATAGATGTCTCACCGTGCATCATTTAGACTTATATCAATTTCTTCAAACTCCATCACGTGAGGAAAATATACCCCGTCATATTGCGGCATTTTAAATGTTTATCATGGTCACTAAAGAAGAGTCATTAATTCAGAAGAGTGTTCTGCTCCCGATTGAAAAGTGGCATGATTCCAGTGAGAGGGCAAGCCCTGTCATCTACGGTCTATCATCCTATTACCAGGGAGTCTATCACACCAGCTACCGAGCAGCACAAGGCGTGCGAGCGAGTCATCTCACTTGTGGCAGAGCGCGCGCTTCAAACTTGATTTCTCCACGCAACCGAAATGCTCAACGCAACTCCCCAGTGTTGGCTGAAATTGAGACACTTACGTCGCTCACTTAATGAACTATAAGGCAATGAGAACATGTTTTTAAATTCATATTTCTACATGAAAGTGTGCTCTGGTTACAACAGCATAACCCCATAGTACATAGATGCTACTCCAGAAATTAAGCTGTAATTCTTAGGTAAAGAACAGCACTTACTAATTTGCCAACCTCGCAAATTGAGCGTCATCGTTTCTCCCGTGCATGCACTGCGGGCGTATTTCATAACTTGTAAGGGCTAATTATGAAGTCGCGTAAACCCGTTTTCTTCAAATTCGTTCCTACCATGTTGTAGTTTGTCGATAAAATTTCCTTCCAATAGTTAGCACCCTCGTATTTCTTCACGATAGTTATCCGGTGCTTCTCATATGTAAGGTTCAAAATTCTGTTGTACCTTATTTCCTTCGGTGTAGTAAATGGGGTCTAAGATTACCGTAATTCGTTGGAAAATTACTTGGATCAAGTTAGTGCGACGATCTTTCTCACTTAGCCAAGAGGTGTTTTCCTGCATAGAACAAATGAGTTGCACCAAATAACTAAAGCATTATTAAGACTGCAACCAGTATAGGTAGGTGTTTTGCTCCATAATTGAAGAATACGAAAGCAATTTATTGCTAAAATTGGCCCTTTCATTTAACGACCATGCTTCCGCTCCATTTTAATATAAACGCAAGCAACATCAGGATATGCATCAAGCAGTAGCCGGGGGTGACAGGGTGGTTGCAGCCACTTCATCACCAAGTACATGGCGTCAAAATCGATCTATATATGGGAAGATGCAGCCACGTGAGGTAGTCTTTGAGGTTACAAATGACGTTCACTCTCTTCACATTCCGCTAATTGTTTACTTAACTCCTTCCGCAGCAGGAGAAGGTAGGGCGTTGGACGGTTTTACGCGTGGGGAAAACTTCTCACTGCTGCCCTTATGTTTTTGTTGATCATTTTTATATTACTTCATCAAATACAGCTGAGATCTAAATCCATGGGCAAGGTGTAAGATTCCTACGTTTATTTCGGTCCAACGTCGCTAACTTACTCAATCTATTTAATGATGCTCAGCTTTAGAGACACATTCTCACAACGGATGCTAAGTATAACTGACAAATAATCTTAACACAGTTATGTTCATTGTGCCCCCAGTATATGCATTAATTCACACGACCCTCAACATTTGTTATAAAATCAAGTGTGTTGCAGCTCACCAATGCAAGCCGGTTAATGGTTCTCAAACAAGGTCTTAGTCGGACGCAGCGCCATATCCTCAGGTGGTCAATCGACACTCTCGTTATCGTGATCGGTTGAATAAAAGAGCATTAAATGAAACATTTGCATGAATTCTTTGAGTTCTGTTCCCATGCTACAGAAATTGTCCCCTGCTGTTCAATTTGCGGCATTTTCATTTTAATTCACACTCCATATTTTAAAAGACATTTCAAAAGACGGCAGCAATTAGAAGAATTGCTGTGCGTGAAATGCAGTTACGTAACGAATTAGAAAGACTATTAGTTCCTAGATCCAAGAATGAGCGATGAAAAGTTTTTTTTTTGAATGAGTTAGCCAGCAGCTATGATATATAAGTTCGTGCAGACGTTAAACGTTTCTAAATTTAATATAGGCCTGCTCAAAGCAGCAATCGGTGGTGGAGCAACAAGTTCTGAGAGTGATTACCTCCGAGTCTAATTGCAGACCGCACAAATGAAATTATAAATAACGACCGGACTGTGAACAGCAGCGGTGAAAAATGACTGTCCTACTGAAAGCCTGTAGCAAAATTCTTGAAGCTTTTTGAGAAATAAAACTTATAAAAAGGCTATCTTGATGATGAATGGTAATCCCGAATTTTCAACAATGAGCTGGCCATTTTTCGTTAATCATCCGATCAGTGTACCGGCATTGCGTATCATGGACTTTTATTTCATATAAACTTCATGGGCGTTCAGTTTAAACTTGACATAACATTTAATTTTTTTATGATTTTTGAAATTCATTCATACTAACTAGGCTTGAGTTTAAAATTTAAGCCCTCTTTTACTCATATACACGATGACAGCAAGAATGGATGACTGGGAGCCCCCTGAATTGGGGAAGAGAATAACTTGAATCATGAGGATTCGCGCCAGCCATCAAAATAAGGACATTATGGTCGCTGCTCAATGCTCCTTGAACACTGTAAAAACAATCCGGCATGAACTAGAGAATTTCAGTAGAGACTACGAGGCTACTTGGAGACTAAATTTCTCCAAACTGTAGTGGTTTTCGGATGCGTATCCTCAGAGGGTGATGTGATGCACTCAAACCCCAATGTTTGGCCTCCAAACTCTCCTGATCTTAACCCGATGGATTATTATGTATGGTGAGCTGTCGAGAAAAATACCAATCGCCGTGCCAGTTCTACACAAGACCAGTTAATCGATAGAATTAAAGTGTTTTTTGTTGGGTCTAAGGGAAAGTGAAAAATCAGCTCCCTCCATGTTCCGAGCCCGGATTGAGGCTGTAATACACGCCATAATGGTGATTATTTTAAGTAAAACTCTTCGACAATAGTCTAATTTTCAAGCCTATTGAATTTTTTCGAAATCAATTAAATTTTATAGGTACCAAGCGCTTTTTCTTTTTCCTGATAAAACTGTCAAATTTTTCCTGAACACACTGTAGACCTGAAGTAAAGTGAGAATATT
This sequence comes from Platorchestia sp. MABIK, assembly GCA_014220935.1. Taxonomy (NCBI): domain Eukaryota; kingdom Metazoa; phylum Arthropoda; class Malacostraca; order Amphipoda; family Talitridae; genus Platorchestia; species Platorchestia sp. MABIK. The sequence continues at coordinate 46,862 of JACJUY010000837.1, read as the reverse complement.
TATGAAATGAAACGTTGTGTTGAGCAGCCAGGTGCTCGATCATCTCAACGCATTCAAGTCCTGAGATTTGATCAAACAAAGTTTGGAATATTTAATATAATATATCGATCAATTTAATATTTCCTCATTTTTTAGCAATCGATTGACATCTCTTAATTGTTCTCATTTCACGCGTTCACTTGGATGCTAGAAATAGTTATCAAGTAGCACGTTAAAACCCATCGTAACTGAGAGGCCTGCGTGTTGCACTATCAGCTCTGGCTTGCTTGAACAAGCCAGAGTCGCCTCAACCCGTACTTTTATGCCACCCTTGTAAATTTTGCATCAATGACCTGCATGCAATGTGCTGATGACGCACTTCCAGGGAAAGTTGCACTGGTCTGCAGACGCTATTTATGGAGCAGGGCATCCGTGTGATTTCGGAGCAGTCGCAACTAGATTTGGCTCGCGTTTCTAACACCTCACCCGTTATAGAGGTCTAGAAACAACAGAAACTTTCGACTCAGCCGCTAACTTAGGGAGACCACTAATCTGACGTATCTCTGAATGCCGGTAGCAATTTTGGCCCGAATTGCAACTCGCTGATCAAATCTTTTTTGATGCGTACATTAGAAGCGGCTGCAATTGAAACCTCGTTATCACTGTAGCCCAAGCTTCTGTTTTACGGATAGTGTACGTCTCCGTCGCAGATTTTAGAGTGAACCTGATCGTAAGTGAAAAAAATAATCGTAACCCTAGACATAATGTTCATTCTAAGTACAGTATAAACCTCAAGAGGGTTCTCAATTTTAATCTCAATTCAGCAAGAAATGCTCTAAATCTTACTTATTATACCATAAAAATGGCTTTTTCCCTTTCAAGTTCTCTCAGATGTTTTTGGATGTTTTTTTACAGCTTCCCAGTTTCTGCAGTGACCACATTTGCTCCGCTGTTCAGAGGCTGCAGATGCTGAATTATTTCCCTCGCAACTGAATCAAATTAGCAATAACAGATTGGGATCTTGAGTTGGATGATGTGTGTTTTTAGAAAAGATTTTCCCGCTGCGGAACTTTCAGACGGAGTTGAGATCTTTTATTCAAGTGTATACACATACCTCGTCAGACTCTGTTGAAAAGTAAATGATCATAGAATGACGCTGCACTCGAAATTGTCTCAATTCTTGAAAATTAGGATCGACGCGTTAATCTATTGACAGAATTTATCGACGCTTGTTTTGGCATCAATACTTAAGAACGTCCACAGTCTACGATTGTAGTGAAGACTCAATTCTAAAACCTGAAATGTTACCGAAGAGTAATACTTATTTAGTATCACCCAAGGCATCAATCTCATCCATTCTGCCCAGTTGCTTGGTCAAATTAGAGCACAGTCATTTTACGCTGGGCTCCCTTTGCAACGGGATCTGTTTTAATTCAATGTTAACTGCGTACAAGGCGGCCATACATTTTCTCTGAAGATCAGAGAGGTAGTTCATTATTCCTGCCTCGGCCCCTCTACACCTCATGCCGAATTGAGCGAACTAACAATATGCGGTGTCAGATGAAAACCTGCTTCTCATATACTGGATTCAAACGTGGTATTACTGTTGATGGGTCTGACTCGAGATCCTGCTGCCCCGCAAAGCAGTGCTAACAAAGTAAGTGTTTGTGCTTTTTGGCCACAAAAGCGAGAATAGAAAGCCATTCGACAGAGGCGCTAGTTGGATCACTTGTACTCAATATGAATTAAAACGGATGGAAAGGGTATGACACTACCTCTGCAGTTTGCTCTGGTGAACTAGCGCGCTTCTTCATTTAACCCTTTAACGTCAGCATTTTTGTACTCATACTTCCGTTATTACATCCACCGTCATTACATGAGCACTGGCATCAAGTAGTCACCGATATCAGAATGAGGAAGAAACCGCCACTTGGCAGCGAACTTCAAAGAACACATTAGCGGACAAATTTAACTAGAAAAGCAATACAGGGTGTTAAAGAACAAGATGTACAAAATTGCACACCAAGTAGAAAATGGCCAAATAAACGCTTTCTTTTATGAAATTTTCCGGAAAAAAATCGGGTTTTTGAGATATATGCTGGTTATTGCTTTAATGGATGAAATTTAATTACACAATTGCTCGCAATATTTATGTTAAATTTACGTTACAAGCACTTCTATTCTATGAAAGTTTACTGTAATAAAATTTCGTTGTAGTGATATTTGGTAAAAAAATTTTACCACGAAGGTTTTAGAATGTTCCAGATCGTGCTAACAGGTTACTTCTTGTTTGTCTTGCTGGTACTGTTCAGTTTCAAAGAAACTACGACGCCGATAACATGAACTCTAACAAATGCTGAAATGACAGACGTGTTTCCTAATATTTGGCAGTCGTTAAGGCTAAGATTTGAAAAGTGCATTGATGTAGGTGGAACACATTTTGAACAATTTTTGTAAGATAAATTCGAAATAAATATAGCATGTAATTGTGTCATTAGGTTTCATCCTTTAAAACAATAAACCGCTAATTTTTCAAAAACCCAATTTTTTCGGAAAATTTCATCAAAGAAAAAATGTATATTTGGTCATTTTCTACTTAGTGACCAATTTTGAACTTCTTGTTCTGAAACACCCTGTATATTAAGGCTATTTTCGATAGAGGACCGCTTAATCCTCTGGGACATGAAAGGGTTAAAATGGAATCGGCAAAATTAATTCAAACCTCCATTGTTTATAATTTTTCACGATTATTTATGAGTACAATCAATGCGTACATTAGCAAACACTAGATAGTACAAAGGACGTTTAATAATTTGCAATGAATAGCAATATGCTGTAAAGAAATAAACCAGTGATCATCCAAAGCGCAACACCTTATGCGAAACACATACAAAAGCTAGATGGACGAGAGTGCAGTGGGATAATAGAGAGATAACATAAGTTTTGTTCTGAGAAGAACATTGAGTGTGGCCTGGACCTGAAATTGAGCGGCGCGGCGGGCGCTGTGCAGCGTGTATGCGAGATGCTGTGCCACTCTACGCGCTTGTTTATCGAGAGAATAAGTTGGAGGTGAAAGACAGCCAAGTAGATCTTGCAGGTGATTAGAGAGAGTCTGCTTGCGCCGCTTCCAAGCTCTAGCCCAGGCCGGGCCTCGGCTGCTCTTTAGGCTTTTTTACAGGCCTGCTGCAGCAGGGAGAGAGCGACGTTTGAAAGCGCATCATAAACTCCTGCTATTGTGAGCTGAAGTCTTGTTGACTTCATCTTCTTGCCGCTCAACTTCGATTATAAACAATGGAAGTAGTTGCCTCTGCGGCAGCACTCGAGGCATTAATGACCAGTTGTGTGCTCAAATGTACCCTAAATCAAACTCCGTGGCTTAATTCAAACTCATCCTTTGCAAATTTTATAAATTTTGTAGAACAAATACGTACATTTGAAAGAGCTACTAATTTGTAAAGAAAACAATTTGTAATCGAAGAAGCAAATGGTAGAATAAATCTTTAGCCCTTTTCATTCTATCTATTAGAGTTTTTGTTTTTCTCTGCAATAATTTAAAAAATGAACTCTATCGAATGAATGAAAAATTACATGAATGAAAATGTTCAAACATCAGAAGATAAAAATACACTAAAATGCTTTTGCCTACATGTGTTCGGTAGGCCCGCGAAAACGTCGAACAGATTTAATTAACCATGATTTCAAAACAGAAAAAAATTAAGACTGCTTATTTTAGTATTAGAAAGGGAAAGATCAAAATGTTAATGAAAATGGGCTACCAGATCTCAATTTCGAATGGGCTTTCACTGCGTATAAAATTCGCAAAAAGTTTCAGATATGAACCTATGTATATTCTAAAGTGTCCAGACACTAATTTTCGAACGCACATGACGTGTAATTCTTGAAGAGGTTGTAACTGAAGGTATTGGTGCAGCGCTGCTCCGTGAAAGGCACAGTGAGGGGATTTTACAGTGCTTGTGTGCGTGTGAGGCACGGTAGAGGAAACAAGGTAGGTTCAAACCAGTCTTTTTTCCGTTGACGGTGTGGTTTTGCTGACGTAACGGCAACGAACCAATAGCAGCGCTCATATTGCATCTGGTAGCACTGCTACCCCCAAATCTGGCTACACTATTGGCCTAACGACATGGCGTTTTGGTGATGTCAAAAGTTTGTTTGAAATAAAGCCTTTCGATTGGCAAGCTGAACAAGAGGAGGTGTTTTTTCTTCCATAGAAATTACCCTACCTTGTTTCCTCTACCGTTGTGTGAGGCCTCCGAATTCGTGGTGCTCTGCCCTCCAAATTAGAGTGTTTCCTTAAGATTATATTGCTCTTTTTCTCTCTGGTGTCTATGTTTCGCATCAACAAATTTTTTGTTACTCCATTGAACGATTAAAAAATTCCTCTGATCTTACAGAAATATACAGTATGTTTGAGTAGTTTTTCACCTTTTTTTGCACCCTTGTGACTACCCTACAATACTATTTGGAAACTGCTGTCGTTTTGTCTCTATTTATTGCTATTCTATTTTATTTGTACTTATATACCGAAGAGCAATATCATCATCGAATTTATTCTCCTGAAATATCCTATATGAAGCACGAAAATTTTTAAAGCGCCGCATAGGATTTAAATTTAAGGGCCGTATGCAATTCTACAACTATTTATGGACTTCTCAAGCCTACTCCAAAGAATACAATAGAAATAAGATTCAAGCTATTGTTTTGATAAATCCTTAATGTTACTCCTTCACATGGTATTATTGTCATTTCACGGATAGTTAAATGCCCATTAATATACTCATGCAAAATTACAACCCTAAATCTGGTCGAGCTAATCGATTCTGAGAAGTGTAGAGCGAGGTCTAATTGAGACAATACACCCGTATCTGACATACCGGCCGTCAGTCTTCTCGATATCGCCCCCTACTGGCCGCCTTCATCGTCACCCGAGACTTTACGAAGAATTCAGCCTATTAGAATAGGTATGCCAAATTGGAATGCGCCTAATACATAATACTAAGTGACGAGTATTGGCTTATGTTGACAATTTAATTTGCTTCGACTTATAGCATTCCTATGCAAAGTTCGTTTCAGTTCTTTGAGCATAATAAAAATCTAATGAGGTTCATTAAAATAACTCCTCTGCATACTGGAAGTCCATTAAAGCCCTGGCATCTAAATGGAAGGGCCTACTAATGCCCTTCGCGTTATCACAAGATTTAGCATGCTGTAATACCCACGCAACAGTGTCTCGCTGGCAGCAAGAACAATGATAAGTAGAGCAAATTATGGTACACAACAAATTTCTGGTGCTGCTTGCTGCTTCTTCACATAAGGCAAAACATCGGAGTGGGGGTCCTCACTCTCGTACTTCGATGCCTGGATACCCTGATGTTAGCAAGGGTTCGCCAGCGTAACTAGATTAGCCCTTTTCATACCAATACTCCTAAGTATGGGAGTTATAAAATGATCTTTGAGCATAAAGGCCACTCAGCATCTACCAACCATGCATGGTTAAATATTGCTGATCCTACAACAAATGGTTGCTTGGCTGGCAACACTGGTTAACAAGAGAATACAGTATTCGTAAACATCGTGAAGATCTGATAATCATGTGGAGGCTGCAAGTCTTCAGAGACTGCAAAGGAAGCTTTGGTAATATTAATCTACAAGAATTTGTTTACCATCTACTTTTGTTCATCTCAGCCATCACCATAAATTTCATGAGGCATAAATGTGCATTAGCACATTTGTGCACAATAGCATTATCGCTTTTGTTATGAATCGTTTATCTGTTCCAATAGTCGCGCGAAGTGAATCTTTAAAAATAAATTAAAGTTAAGCGAATTGTGAGAAAACAACAACAACAACATGTAAAAAATTTTTTACATGTTTTACAACGTGTAAAACTAAAATCAAAACTCAGATTTAGACAAACTCATACTCAAGTTTACTAATGAGAAGATACGAATTGACTCGTGCGGTATTACCAAGCCTCCAGATGGCCGGTGTTAAGAATCTTGATTTTATTCATTTGCCGATGAGCGTTTGGCAGGGCATGCATCCTCTTAAGCGCCACTTGCACATGAATTAAAATATCCCGCATCTCTGCTGGCAGCACAGCAACGGCAGCTCATGTAGCGCTGGTTTTGTCAAGGCTTTACTGCGCCTCGGCTGGCGGTAGGTTGCTGTCTCTCGCGCGCTCCCACCGCACCACACTACATGCGATAGCAGCCCTCATGCGGCACTGCTCGATCACAGCCTCTCATGGAGTTCAACTCAACCTCACACTAAGATTCTAATTTCGAATGTGTGTGTGTGTGTGTGGTTTACTTAAAGGAAGGAATTCGGAGGCTTCAAGTGGCTAATCTAAGGATCACTTCATGGATAAACACCCACAGGTAATACTGGGATGCTAATTCTTCAGTTGGTATGAAACACGGTGCCTTTTCTTCAGGTGTAAGTTAGGCGATTGGACTAGCTGTCATCATGAGATAATTCTTTTAACAAGTTTACTAATTTTTATTTGTTTCTCTGTTGTTTAGATAGGTTTAGGTTAAGTACTGGAATGAATACTTTAGTTCTTTATACTTTTTTCCAATTTTTTGCATTAATGCCGCATGCTTCAATAAAGTAACGACTTTTTAAAATTATGTTCACAAACACTAACGCATTCCAACGACTGTTTTTTTTAATTCCCGTTTCTGTGGCTGCAAAAAAAGTTTGGGGCGCCACTCCTTCAGATGTAATTTCAGTGGTGCTCACTTCAAGTGATCTTAATCCAATGCGCACCACTGAATCCTGAAGTGAACTAGATCATCGATTGGAAGCTTCAGCTGTCAGCCCAATACCTTTACCATTCCTCAGTGTAAGAGCAACTTAACTCTACATTATTGTCAGATTCCTTGAATATACTCATTGAGCGTAACTACGCTGGTCGCCAAATAAAAAATATGAAATAAAAATGATTAATCGTAATAGACAGACTCGAGATGTAGGGCAGCAAGGAAATCATTTCCATGTTCCACACAGCCGGATGTGGGCCCGCATAATGGCCGTAAGGAATACATTAATGTCCGCCCGATATCCTTACGCCATCGTTGCCAATCAAGTTAACAAGCAACATTTGGACACGACTTCACGCGACCAGTTCTTTTGCAATTCAAATGAGATTATAATTATTTCCTAATGAGGGGTAATTTTGTACCAAGAAAACCAAGATTTATCTTGTTCACTTGTGTGGGCCTGCTGAGTTGTGGGTCTGTATACTCGTCACTGCCACACAGCGGTGGCTGTGTAGCCGTCACTTGCTCACAGCGGTGGCTGTGTAGCCGTCACTTGCACACACCAGCGGTAGCTGTGTAGCCGTCACTGACACAAAGCGGTGGCTGTGTAGCCGTCACTTGCACACAGCGGTGGCTGTGTAGCCGTCACTTGCACACAGCGGTGGCTGTGTAGCCGTCACTGGCACACAGCGGTGGCTGTGTAGCCGTCACTTGCACAGCAGCGGTGGCTGTGTAGCCGTCACTTGCACACAGCGGTGGCAGTGTAGCCGTCACCTGCACACAGCGGTGGCTGTGTAGCCGTCACTTGCACACAGCAGTGGCTATGTAGCCGTCACTTGCACACAGCGGTGGCTGTGTAGCCGTCATTTGCACACAGCAGTGGCTGTGTAGCCGTCACTTGTACAGCAGCGGTGGCTGTGTAGCCGTCACTTGCACACAGCGGTGGCTGTGTAGCCGTTACTTGCACACAGCGGTGGCTGTGTAGCCGTCACTTGCACACAACGGTGGCTGTATAGCCGTCACTTGCACACAGCAGGGGCTGTATAGCCGTCACTTGCACACAGCGGTGGCTGTGTAGCCGTCATTTGCACACAGCAGTGGCTGTGTAGCCGTCACTTGCACACAGCAGTGGCTGTGTAGCCGTCACTTGCACAGCAACGCAGTGTGGAGGCAGCCCACACATCGCTACAATGGATGGCAGACGTGCGCTGCACAGAAGCAACGCCAGATCACTGTAGCTAGAATGCAAGTGTTGCACGTGTGATAAACCAGAGAGAGTCCTGAAACGAAGGCTCCAGTCTGGAGGTACTGCACTAGAGGCCTTGGACTAGAGGTGATGCACTGGAAGCACTGTACTGGGGGTATGTAACTGCAGTGACTGCACTGGAGGTGCGTGCGTCACTTTAGGCACTCCACTAGGGGCACTGCACTGGAGGCACTGCACTTGAGGTGCATCACTCCAGGCACTGCACTGGAGGCACTGCATTGGAGGTCCGTCACTCCAGGCACTGCACTGGAGGTGCATCACTCCAGGCACTGCACTGGAGGCACTGCATTGGAGGTCCGTAACTCCAGGCATTGCACTGGAGGTGCATCACTCCAGGCACTGCACTGGAGCACTGCATTGGAGGTCCGTAACTCCAGGCACTGCACTGGAGGTGCATCACTCCAGGCACTGTGCTGGGGCACTGCACTGGAGGCACAGCACTTGAGGTGCGTCACTCCAGGCACTGCACTGGAGGCACTGCATTGAAGATGCGACACTCCAGGCACTGCACTGGATGCACGGATTGCTCATCAGCTGTTTGATGCGCGATGAGCCATTCTGAACTCATGAAGTTTGGCTTCACTTGAGCTTTTGAGTTCAGTGCATTTAGCTCACGCGAATAACGTAAGACTGTGCTCAAACTTTAGTAGTCCAGCACCATATGGAAAATGGCTTTCGACGTTACGTTAGAAACAGTGTATAGGTATGATTACGTTTGTTAATATTATGCTCCGTGCATACGTTGTAACAAAATTACTTAGGCTTCACTTGAAATCTAGGCAAGAGGTACAAGGTTCACAATTAATTCTTACAAAACAGTTATGAAATCAAATTTTTAAGTTGATGCAGCACATGAAGCAATATTTTTGCAAAATTTGTCTCAATGAGAAGATTGTCATTTCTTACAACAGGTTTTTTGCAATCCATTGAGTTGCAAGTTACATGCCCATAAGTTTTCCGCTGCTGCCACTCATTCGGAGCGTCGTGTGAAGAACTCCATGTTCAGTTGTCAAAGGAAGCTAAAACAAATTTTGGACTAGTAAATTATGGAGCATGCCAGTAGAAATTGACATTGTTCCTCAGCGTATCTTGGCGATCATGGTGTTGTCCTTCAGATGCGAACATGATTCCTCCCCTTAGAAAAAGAAAATATGCTGACAATGCCTGTCTCAGCCAGGACACCCACCTTGAGGTCTTGACTGGCAGTGTTATCGTCTGAGCACAGGACATGCAACCCATGTTGCAGTGGTTTGTTGCGTGACTAATTTTGGTTATCAAGTACTCCTAAGCATAACTTTAGTTCCCCTTTTGTCGTGAGCCCCACGTATCGTGCAGCCTACCGCATGCATGTCGTTCTTCTTAATTTTTTTCCTCATATATTTCGTACTTCATTTTCAATTCTTTTTCCTCTGCCCTGACCTCTCGATCGCTTACATACCCAACTCACACTCGCTTAGTAACTATACCGTAGGCTAACTATTCATCAGATCAAAAATTACATATGACACACTTTCTAAAGAGAAAATAGCTAATTCCGTGCAGCAGGCGAAGATCTACCGTTTTCAGATAAAACGTAGTTAAAAGGGGTCTTGATTTTCGCATCATAAAGCGACCTGCAGCGACGAACTGATTTTCTAGAACTGAACACATTTTTCGAAAATTGGAAGTTCCCTAATAACCAGCATTCCTCATCGTTCCAGTGAACTTTGTTTCAAAATATTCCATAACATCGAGTCGGTCAGTATACAGGCGTACAAGGCTATTGGGAGGATCGGTACTTGATCAGCGTTGGAGTCTCCATGAGTGTGACTGCACCTCCACTGGTGACTGGCATTCGAGTAAGCCTTTTGGAAAATCATTTTATTGGAATACCCATTTACAGGACATAAATCGTTTGAATTTTACATAAAATTTTAAATCAGTTCACAAAGTTCTGTTTAAATCCCTTTTTAACTTTACTCGGTTGCCAAAGGTTAAGTTAGATTTTAGACACGTAGTGTCTAGATTTGTAGTGTCTGTTTTAGATTTGTAGTCTGGATTGGACTTTTTATTCATGGATGGTTGAGTTCTTCTCTCAAGAACACAGTACCAACATATACTGGTGAGCGTTTGCAATACCCACGCACGAGGAACACAAACAAAGGAATTCACACTGCTACTGAGGTCAAACGAGAAGAGCTATGGGAGATGAAGGCTTAACTTTACATACATAATTACCAAGGCAATTATTGGCCCGATATGAGCACCAGAACTTAAACAACATCTTACCTGTTATTAGGCGCTGGCTGCCCCATTAATTCTTCAGCGCCATGCTTCCTGAAAATAAACAGAAGAAAATATTATTTTTAGACTTCAGGCATAGCAAACGCGCGTGCAAATCCATCGAGAAGGCGACTTTTAATCGCTGCAACAACGTAGGTGTGTGTATATTATATATCAAAACTTTCCGAATAATACATGTTTTGTGAAATAAAATTCCTTGTGAATAATCAGCTAGTCAATTTTTACATGGACGTTCATTCTAAATGATATAGTATAGCAAAAGCAATTATCTAGAAACCTCTCCATCGGATTATCTTTACTTGCCGTGTGCGAGCTCAAAATGTCTCAATAGTTTTGAGCCATAATCTCGAGCTTCTGCGGAATGAGTTCAATTTTATGCTGAAGCGTTGACACATGAGAAGTAAATAGAACTGGTATTTAGAACTGGTAACGAGTGTGTTTTTTTTTCTTTCTATTTGTTGATGAATATTTCAGGACAAAAGCCAACAAACCTACTCGTGCCCTAATACGAGTTGAAAATGCTGGTAGCAATGAGCAATTTAAAGTTTTCTGAGTCTAATTTAATAGAATCTTGCAATCCCCTTCGTTCTTACATGATACATTCTGAGGCAGAACTATTAGGGAAGCTGAGTGACCGCTGCATTAAATCCTAGTGAAGTTCCTGAGTGTATCTTCTTCTTTCAAATTCTCTTTTGTTCCGCTCCTTTAATAATTACGTCCCTATCTCTCACCGAAAACTAGAGGAAATTAATTCTGGTTTTACAGCTCCTAAGAAAGTTCATTGACCCTCCAAATGATTTCTCTCAGCTGGACCTGAAACTCGCGATGTGAGACAACCGGAAACCCGCATATAGTTCTGTAAAAGCTCTTAGCTTGCGTAAATAAGGTTTATTTTTTTAGAGCGTATATACAGAGAACATTGTGCTCAACAATGAAAATAAATAATGAAATTCTTGTCTTCAAATTAGCCAGTAGAACACATTCAGAGCATTAATTGGGATTAGTTTTCTATGATTTATACATGAGTGATATGTACTTATCTTTCTTATTATGTATCAACGCCGTAAGTAAGTTTTCCCTTCGTTTACTTTATCATCTGAGTGTTTGACCGTCGGCTTCAAATTCTGTAAATAATTATTACCCCGATTAAGAAGATGAATGTGTACATTTTATTTCTTTCCCTTCTATTTTTACTTGCTGTCTCTATGCACATGGTATGCTTTGCGAGAGCACACCTCGTGCATGAATTCCTCGTTTTTCAACAGTTCACTGTGGATGGTTTCTCCTCTTTCCTCTCTAAGGATCGCTGTTTTGTGGCTAGAGAATCTTAAACTAACTAATAAAGTAGTAATACAAATACAAATTGCAGGTGATAATATTTCAAAAATAAAGAAGACAATGATAAAAGCATCCCGTGTTTTGTGGAGTAAAGAATGTCCAATGAGACTTACCTCCAGTCAGGGAAGCAAGGACTGATCGCGAGACTCACCTCCGTTTAGTGGAGTAAGGGATTTCCATCATGAGAGCGAGAGCGGTCATTGCACTACTACTCATCAATCAAATACACTTTGAGATGAATTATAACTTATAGAAAACTCACTTGTGCCCCACTTCTTATCACAAAACTTCTCTCTTATATACTCTCTTGACGCGTTCTTTCTTATATAACATTAATATCGGCCCTAATCTCATATTTAGAGAAATCCGAGTACACACTTAGTGCTGACATGATGCTACATACTTACAGCTGACAGTAAGTGAGACACTTGATTTTTTTTGTAGCAATGAGTCAATTATAAACCAGAATTCGAAAATCATGTTACTGCAAAGAAGGCGAACATTTTTGATTAGATACCTTGGTATTTTTCTGCCCTCTATTTATGGAACACTGGTAATCACTTTAAGCCTGTTCTGTTTTCGCTTTCACAACTTCTTCAATGCTATTCTGTTCCGTGGTTATCCCAGAGGCTTTAATTAGCATGATCAAGAGATAACGTTTTGTGGTGCGAGGTACTCAAAATGAATTGAAAGGCAAAATTCGTAGTGCAAAGGAATCCCGTGACCGGCAAGTGGAATCATTCTGGACCGTAGCGTTCAACTCTGACGTGAGTTTTTCAAGCTATCCAGACATTGCTTTTCCACTCACTTACGTGAGCTTTTCAAGCTATCCAGACATTGCTTTTCCACTCACTTACGGGTTTGGTTCAATTAAAAGGCACCTAATATGCTCGAATTCATTGTGGAGCAATCGAGTGGAAAGGAAACGGCATCTTCAGAAGAATTTCTGCTTGAACATAGTAATTCATCAACTGAAGAAAAATTTCTTTAGAGAGTTGAAATTTCTGTAAAATATGGCTTTTTAATTCGAGCGATCAAGCCTTAGAGAAAACTTGATGAGTGCATGACAATGGACTTAAACCCTCCGTAAAGCATTTAGCTCCACCAAAATAGGACATATCTAAAGTGAGATTTAACGAATAAGCAGTGAGCTAAAGTGAGAGTGTTTTAGAAAAGCATTCAGGGCCTACAAGTATTCTGGCAGTAATTTTATGGGCTTTATGCACACACTGCAACCAATAATTATCATGATGTAGTACAGATCATAACATCTCCAAGATTGTAACTTGACGAGAGGATATCCGCGCAGCGCAGGAGAATTACCATTATTTAGAGAGTAATGAACGAATTTCGTGGTTTAGGTGTGAGCATCATCCACTTCCATGAGCTGAACCAACTTGCACCACCCCTCATTAGGCTCAATCCTGTAAAGAAGTCATTCTTTATCCTCCAGTAACTGCCTTGGATTGGAATCACCCCCAGCAATTTGCTACTAAAAGATCACAATTGCCTTCTGCTGGAGCCCATTATTTCCTACAGATTTCATTGTGTATTACTAATTTCTCTAGCGCTTTCGGCACCTTTACTCTAAATAGAGGGGTGCGTGTTGCAACGTTTATGAGCCGCTCTTCTGCAGCAGCTCTTCCGCTCTTCCTTATGTCTACAAATGTTTCAAATTCGTTATTACAGCGCACGTACCAAACGAAAGGCTTTAAAATGTCTCCTATCAAAATTTAGCTTTGGCTTCGTCGAACTCAAACTTCGCACCTGAAAACTTTGCTGTAAAAGCATAGTATAGTTAGCAAGTTTTAGTCATCATCTCTATTATAAGTCAAAAGTCATAAGTTAAAAGGCATGTGAGTCAATCTAGAAGACAAATGAATTACTTTTTAAAATTTAAATATTTTACGTTAATGATTTTAACCGTCAAGATGAGGTGCTACGTGTTTGTTCAGCGCTAGTTTTGCAAATGTTTGACTGACAAATTTTTTATTATCTAGTCTTCTGATTTTTGTTCTTGCAAGTGAGCCATGATGAACAGGAGTGTGAACTTCACCGAATAGACCCACAGCGTAAAAGAATTCGAAATGCGCACGCTGAAGTTGAACCCGAAATATACAATCATTAACTGGGAATGGGACCCATTTTCTGTTCGTATAGGTTCCTACAGCTCGAAATCCCTTGACTCACGTGTTTGAAACTTGAGCTATAAAAAAGTAATGGCGCTCCCTTTATGCTGTTTTTCACGTTAGGTTTTCATTACTTATTCCGGCCGAAAATTTTGTACACTGAAAACCGGCTTTCTGGTAACCATTTAAAACTCTTCCTACCAGCGGTTATCTGTTGCACTTAACTAATTTATCGCAATACCGGACGCAATAATTCTCAATAAAAGATGATCAAAAAGAACCGGTGAGGGTTCCAAGGGAGGATATGAGCTCTTATAGACAGAGAAAATTATTAGATTTTCATTCGTAGCATCTTCGGAGTTGAGTTCTAACGCAGGGGAATTCTACTTAATGAGGGGCTCGCAGCGCAAAATCGCCATAACTGTGCACGCAATGACACCTTTCCGATGTTGAATAATGTTCTGAGTTTCATTTAATGCTACGCACATCTCTATTCCAGGAGCGACTCAAATGCGGCGGACAACCCGATATTTTTGGGTTTCAGATTTGCATAAAGCTTGGCGGTTAGCGGTCGGCCGTCTCGCTCTGGTACAAGAGCTTAGCTCTCCTCATGAATGACCACCTACCTGACCAATGGTTTTAGATTCAGTTGCTTATTCATAACGATGATCTTGAAAATTTGCTACTGTTTCTCATTTTGAGGCCATAGAATTTCTTCATCGCTTGTGAAAATATGGCAACTATGCAAGAAAAAACTCCTGATTGTTTAGTTAGAGCGTCACTGGGCTCATGGCATACGTCGTTAAGGTTATTTTTTAACCTAAAGGATAAATTAACGCTCCTTAACAAGCACAGTTTCTAAAAAGGATTTCCTATTCGAAAAATTTGAAAAAAGCTTTAATGAGAAACGAACTTCATTAAAAAGATATTCCTAACATCATCGAAAACTTCAAAATCAATGCTTGGAGCATTCTGGGTACTTTGGTCGGATTTGGAGGAGTGGAAAATGTATATTTCCACACCTCATACGGCGGCGGTATCAATTTTCAAGAGCCTCCTTTTTCCTAGAATCTCTAATAGTTTCGTGAGTAGATAGTTATCGGGGCTTTAATTCAATTTTCGTATTGCTTTACAACAAAATGTTCATTTCTCTCCATGAAATTAAACTTTGCTCTCTTTTGCTATGACCGAGTCATTAATAGGCACCGAGTTTCTCATCTTCTCATCAACGTATACTCCCTTGGGGAAAAGAAAGACGAAATCTCGCTCATATGACCACCATACAACTTATTTTAGAAAACATTTTTGCGTCACCAATATTAATACGCTTGCAGATTTTCAAAAGAAAATAGTGCTGATTTTAAAGACTAAAATATTTCTCGAATAATTTTATCAGTTCTGTTAATTATTTTCGCGTGTTTCACACTTTCGCATTAGCAACGGGGAAACTCAGTCAACTTTACAGGTTCGCAGAGAAATTTCACTAATGTCCCACTTATCAGGGCAATAAAAGGTAACACTTCCGTCTCCTCTTGTCAGAGCATCTAAGAGCTCAGCCAGCACGAGTTACTTTTCATTTTACTATGAACTAGATATTCTAAGATCAAAATTACTTCAA
Source organism: Platorchestia sp. MABIK (assembly GCA_014220935.1). Taxonomy (NCBI): domain Eukaryota; kingdom Metazoa; phylum Arthropoda; class Malacostraca; order Amphipoda; family Talitridae; genus Platorchestia; species Platorchestia sp. MABIK. The sequence goes on along the minus strand of JACJUY010000837.1, from coordinate 31,466 downwards.
ATTTAGTTAACATTTTGCGGTCATTAATTATGTTCGTACACGCAACACGGCTGTGGAAATTTTCTTCATTTGGTTTCGAAAACTTGAAGTTGATTTGCCTTTCTCGTTCTTGTATCACAACAGGTTTTTGCATTCGTGAACTTTAGGCTCACAAGCACATACATGGGACGCCCCATGCTTCTAGAACACTCCACTAATATTGTACCTACGTAAAAAAAATATCGGAAAATCCCTATTGTATTAGAATAAATTTATCCAAGTTCTCGTGCGACTGTTTCAATGCCAGCAGCGTCTGCTAACACAATTTTACACCTCAAGCTCACATGTTTCGAGTATGACCAGTTTAGAGTGTGAAGAGTTCTCTCGCACGTGAAGTAGATTTTAAAATGAGCACTGAAGCAGCTTTAGCGTGTGGGGAACCCACAAGGCACGAGTTGGGCACTGCAGCATCACCACACGGCACTGACATCGCTTTAACACTGGCCCGAGTCGGGCAGGAGAGCCTCAGCTAAGGCTTGGTACAGGCAGAGGGCCAATGCGGTGCCCTGCCGTCTATTTTCCTCCTTCTTTCAAGTGTTAACCAAACACTCCCTCATGCAAGTGTGGCCAAAAAGATGTCAAGAATGTGTTTGGAGGTGTCTATTGAAGCGGTACTGTTAGCTGGAGATTCCAGGACTTCTCTTTACACACTGCAGCTACAAAGGACAGCAACAATGGTCGCGAAGAGAGTGGGTGTACGTAGAGCTTGTGTAGTTCGTTCATCGAATGTTTGAATGCCAAACTGAACAGAAATTCAAATGTAAACATTTATGTGAATAAACGTTGCTTTTAAAATTCAAATATGAATGGTATATGATCAAATATATATAATTATAGGTCAATTTTCCTTTCTAGGTCAAAATCTTGCAAAAATTAAGTTAACATAACAATAGCATGAATGCTGAAAATTATTTGTGGACGAATTGAATCAAAGAATTTATCAGCGTATCGAAGCAGGATTTTGCAGCCAACAAGTTTAGCGTTCATTTGAGACTTCACTAAATCCCCGGCTAAGTAGTTTCCTGTGGTCAACTTCATGGATAGCACATAAGCTCATTACATGTTGAGATGAGCGAAAAAACATGAAAGATGCGATTACAAATCAAAATGCGGGTACAATAAAATTTTCATAAATACTTCAATGGAACTTTTTCCAGTGGCATGCCACTGCGGAAGTATCGACCTCAAACACGCAAATGGAGTCAACAGCAAGTATGCCACTGATGTGACATGCTGAATCATTCTTAATGCTAGAGAGCGCCAAGTTGCTTTCAGCACAACGCTCGTGACAGAAGACTGTGTTCTTGCGCTGAAGGTGTGAAGGTTTTCGTAAGACTATAGGCTACGAAATCTCGAGCCTGATGCATTTTACACTACCTAACTACGTTACTTGGCAACGTTACTAGCTGTTTTTTTCTAAATAAAGTGTAAAAGTTTGAGTTTTTCCTAAACGCAACTTGATGACTCAAGTTTTAGGTGAATCAGATTTTGATTTGGAAAAACAACATGTTTCGTAGCCAAGCCAACAGACAAACTTTCTCAACCAGCTACTCTACCAGCCCCTATTCCTCGCGTGCATATCATGCGAGGTAGTCCTGCACAGTTTGTTTGTGCCCTTTTAAAGAAGCGACAAGCATAAAATGATGCACTAACCAGCTTCTAGCTATGTGACAAATCCACTACGTTTTCGAATGCCATGAAACCTCTGCCTGTGAAATAGCAGAAACATTTGGGTACCCGTTTTTGAAAAGTAAAATAAACGGAGTTGCATGCATCCGTCTTACTAGACAGCCAACCTTGGTATTTGGTTCGTAGGACAGGAAAAAAAGCTTGTCACCCATATTCCACAGATAAATTCCACAGATAGTATATATTTCTCTCACGATTCTGCTCTTACTTTGCAAGAAGCTCTATAGCACACTTCCTCTACGACCTTCACATTAGTTAAATATTTTAACGATTTAACTTAGCCTGGAACGCTCTTGCAGAATTGAAATCTGAAGTTTATTTGAAGTTAGAGACTTAAAGTTGAAAAGAATGTAGTTTTGTGTTGCGTCTAATTATGTTGAGCTTAAGACGCTGAAGATATCGACATAATTGTGATCAAAGGTTATGGAAATTTAAATGCAAGGACAAATCCAATCAGCAGCATTCATTTTAAACTGGATCGTTGATAAAAAGGTCTCCTTCATTTTAATGCATCATGCCACAAAATTCCTTCTTCCAGTAGGTATTTGTTTAGTAATAATTCAGTGGAATTTTATTGATTCGTTATAATTAAGCTTTTTGAATGTGAAAGCGTTTTATAAATTTATATACTCTCATGGATGTGTTTCAAACTTCATCTAAATACATTTTAGTTCGACTTTTTCTGGGCAGCTAACAACTCTTCTAGGAATTCAATTTTATGGAGCTTCGAACTAACATCATTGTCTTTCGCTGTGCATTTCAGCTCCTCATTTATTTATGTTTTTTTTTTCGAGGAAAATATTTCATAGAATTTCTAATAATGACATAAAAAAGACCTACACTTGCAGCCACGTGAGCACGCTCGCCTGCAGCAGCACGTACGCTAGACGATAATAAAAATATCGGCTTTATTCAAGGTGCAATTCGCACTTCAATGCATGCCAGCATGTGGTAAGCACAGTCAATTGTATTCCATGGACTTGATTTGGATGATTAACAAGTCGCTTTTGACGCCGCATCCTCTTGGTTTAATTGCCAGCACACCACCGGGCGCAGGCTCGTTTTGTCAGGAGGTACAAGAGCGCAGCAAAAACTAGTCGCGCCAGCCACGGTCCTGACAAAAACAGGAGCCGAGATGCTACTGGAATATGAGTTTTGCCGGCAGCTTCACTTGGATTCATTCAAACTACTCGATGGCTCACTTATTGAGTTACGCAAGAATCGGTTTGATAGCTAGCCTCCCAAACTACAATAGATAGTGTAAACCATTGAATTTGAAGAAGGTTGACCTTGCAATTTTCTTCGAAAAAAGCGCTTCACGGAGCCAATGTATCGTTAATCTGACAATTCATGCGCAAACAATCTTGCAAGACATGCCGTGGTGGCGGGAAATAAGTTAGAGCGGTCAACAATATCGATTCCGTAAGTGTGCATTAAGCTCACCGCAAGGCTCATAACGAACTTGCTGGCTGCCAACGCAGGCAGTCTGCACACAAAAGTGGCTCGCCACCCAGTCATTTGACTAAGCAGTTAGTCTCGTCCGATCACGACACCGCAGCTCAATTTGCGCAATCTCTTCCGCAATAAATTCATGAAGTACCGTAGCATTAAGAGGGCTTAGGCTCGTTGCCAGTACTGCAGAGACAAGTAAATCCACAAAAACTGCACGGCCGAAAGTACTCACGTAGGTCAAACCGGTCAACCTTTTCAAAGAATATCATTCGCATTGGCAATACCTGATGCATGGTTACAGTGACAGGCTGTCAGCTGCGGGTGTTTTCCGGATTTAAACGCGGGTGTATCCGGACGTGGTTATAGTCGGTTGTCGGAGGGAGCTATGCAGCACTCCTGTCATGAGCGCGCACACGTGACTGTCCACACATGAAATTATCTTCCGCGTTTTTTATAAGGATAATTTGAGAGGAAAAAATCAAAAACGTTCCTCGATTGCTTGATGTCAAGTGTATCGTATTCGTTTCACTAATGCGATATTTCAGTTTTCCAAGAGTTTTATTTTGAAACACCACTGCTCAAGACCAAGGAGGTAACACTGATCGGAGCTTACATAGCTGGACGAAACAGTTATTTTTGAGCTGGAGTTGACTCACAGTGTAATAGTTCATTTCTTAGTGTGCCTCCGGAAAAACAAAAGCTCGTCTGTTACCCATGTTAGGGAACATTTTTACGCACACCGTAAGTTTCGCTCAACATATTTGCATGAAAAAATTAGTGCTGCTGCTTGTGGTATTCAAACTTCAATTGAATTTTACTCATAAATGGTGGATTGGTTTTGGATTGCAACTCACAAAACTTTATCGTGGTAAACGACACTTTCACGGTAAACGAATGACAATGGCAATGATTGTTTTGTCAATGCGAAGTATTTCTTCTGTATTTAGAGCCACATCCGCTGCTAAGCAACACTGTATCTCGGACGAGTTCCGTGGGGTTTTCTGCACGCCGCCAATAAATTCCCGGCTCAAGTAAGAGCTTCTGTAATTAACGTCATCTGCATACGCCATCATCTTGAGCACAAGCGCTCTGCTTCAAGCACAATTTAGACGCTCATTATGGCCATTTAGAACTTGCATTAGCATTAATGTAGTCACTACACAAAACTATAATGAATATGGTCCTTTTATGATTTATCTATGCCATTTAATCAGTGGGGAAAAAACGCTGTTCGTATTCATGTGAGTGAAATACATTGTAAGCGCGCAATGCTTATATCAGCGTGGACAAGCAATGTGATGTGGCTGTAATGGTCACTCCATTAACAGGTGCTTGGCTTAGTTGCTACAGAATCTCAATTTGGTATTTATTATTGTTGAACGCCTTCAATCAAAAAGGGAACGTATAAATTTATAAATTGCTGATACGGAATAAATAACAACGAATTTGTAGTTGATCTATTGTATCAAAAAAGAAACTAAAATTTGAAAAGAGTGCATAAATTTACGGAAGAGAGATTTGTGAGTGCCCTCATTCCCGAGGTCGTAATTAAATAGGAGCGTAATAGTTTAACAAGTCCTTCAACTGTCGTAGATTTATACCCTAAATTATCCGTATTTAAGCAAATTCAAAACACAGCAGCGGTCTCGCCAGCGTCAGCATGCGTGCGAGCTTCGCCACTAATAAACAGTGGGAAATTTTCATGCAGAAAAAATACCCTGCTTTGAAATGTAAGATTTATGCCTTTCCCATCTAGCAAGCAATGCTCAATTTCATGCTTGCTTGGACGCTGTTTCTGCACCTTAATCTCATGGTGCAACCGATTATTTAAGAAATACAAGGGTTCTTGTCTAACACGATATTAGAAGTTCAATTGTCTACATGTGTATGCTACGGTGATGAGAAACAGTTCATTTTATGTAAACAATATGCTTCAAAATTATTGTAACCATTATGAAATAAAGTATATTCAGTTTTTCGAGAGAAATGGGGACCAAATCTTTGCTTGTTTGTAAACAGCTGTTAATCTGCTTTGTCTTTGTCTTTCTGTACAAATTACGTTCGGATCATAATGTTCCCTAAATTCAAAAGAGGCTAAGATGCAATATGAGACAGATCTTCAAAAGCATGAGAGCCGTGAGTAACACTGTATAAGCTTGGCACCGTTTTCACTAAAAAACGGTAAATCACAATGTTCTAAAAAGTGATATCGAAGGGAAAATTTCAGAGGAATTCAGAAATGAATTATAAAATAAAAGAATCCTTGATTACATGAAATAATTTTTAAATTTCCTTGAAATGAGGCTGCTTCCACTAGAACTTTTAAATTTTGAGACGTCATCTTTTACACATCCGTCACTCAGTCCTACATGAATGAGAGCCATGTTGAGTCACTTTATTCATTCTACTATGACAGACATACTGATAGCTTAGCAAAGACCACAAATACTTTGCTGACTGCTCTACGATTGGAGTTTTTTCTTCTAACAAACAGATCGATGCCACAAGAAGACTCATTTCCCTTCTGTACAGCACTTGGTGCCTCGGGCAGAGCGTTCTCCGGCGTACGGAAAAGAAGTTTCTTGTAAGTAAAGCTGCCCCTGTTTTTATCCAGTATGATAATGAGATATTAGTCTAATTCCGTGCAATCATTTCTCTAGCTATTGGATGTTTCACTACAAGAAATTGTTAACCTTTTAAAAAACATTGCGGAATCTTTGAAGACTCTTAACTAAGACACTGCAATGTTACGATCACATTTGTTTAATAACAATTTCTCTAAATTTGTCTCTAATTTTTAAGCATTATAATTATAAGATTGAAGATGAAAGACAATAAGAGTCATTTTCCTGGCAAATGGTTAGATTTTACATCTACAAAAAGAAGATGGTAAAGCGTGTCATTCGTTAAACGTCATTTTGTTGCTCTTGGCATGATCTCTCATTCCAGCACACTATTCAAATGCTGAATCTCTCAAGACTGCTTCAGCGTCCACTGGTTCATGCTGGTAAGCAATAATCAAATTTATAATTACCACACGATATTTTTTAAGAAAAATTGCGCTCGTCAACTTCTGAACCGTAATCCCTTTAAATTAATTAGTTATAGGTATGACCCCCCGATTCGATCTATGATTGAATGCCATATTTTAACTTGCCGCACCCTGAAATTATCAAATTAAGCAGCACAGTGAAACACTGAGGCGCCTCAGAGGAGTTGAACTTCTTCACGGACAATTTTTACTCCTCACTGTCCCCGGGGTCATTCTGATCACTTCTACATGAAAATGATACCACCATCTTAAATGATCGCTCAATAGCTTTATCGCTGATGTTCACAAGGAAGCATAAATGTGGCTTTCATGCTTGTATAAGCGTTGCTGTTAAATTCCTTAAATAGGTCTGCTATAGTCAAGAGACAGGGATCATACATGAGAAACTGCTGGTAATTACCAAACATAAATATCGTGTGATTGCTATGAGTCTGAGTCCTTATAAAATTAATGTGTGTACTTACTGGATATATTTATTCACTCATATGATAGTTGTTAACTCAAAGATGTATGCCATTAAAGTATACTCTAATTCCCTTCTCAAAATAAACTATTAATGACTGGATAAACATAAAGACAAAGACTCGAACAAAGAAACGCGAGGAGGTTGTGAAAGTATTCAAAGCATGTAGCACATGGCAAATTAGGGAAATTAGAGCGCAGCAAATCATTTGTAAAGCAAGCGTTGCTCAAACTGAAATAATCTACAACTGATGTCAAATTTTGGTTTCTTGCTAACAGTTTCCGGAAGTAAGCAGTTTTTACCTCGTAAAACAGAAGTTGATTACAAAATAAAGTTTAGATGCAATAAAGCTCTGATTTCTTGAAGCTTTGCCATTGTCGTCATCATCAAAATTCAGTTTAAACTACTGGCATGAAAATTCAGTTATAATGTAGAGGGATATCAAAAGTGTGTGCAGCGATTTTCTGATGAATATCTGCCATGACTCACCGCAGTATACGGCCTCCTGTGCTCAGCAAAGAAGAGTGCTTTTAGCTCGAACTGATGCGTCTCAGTCTCGCTGAGTGAGACTATGCTAGTTACACCGAATTTGGCTTCCATTATTAACATTGTCCTAGTGCATTCTCTATTTTCGGGCATATCACTGATTGATTATTTACTCCAGTATCAGAAATGGGGTATCTCAATGAGTGTGATGCAGTTTAATGGGCTCTGATTTATTGCAAAACATATTCACTGCCTCCATGCTGTGAATACTGCCCTTAGTTAACCACAAGCATGTCCCGCTTATGCAAAGATCGATGTAGAGACGTTCTTACTTAATCGACTGCTTTCTTCTAGCATCAGAATTTATTGGATTTGCTCATCCTTGTAAAAGTACGTAGATTTGAACATAATTGCCTGAGAGAATCGGCTTTGTACCTAAATAAAGGAAATCCTGTTGGAAAACGCCAAGAATAGCCGAGGGTGAGTACCCCTCATGAAGATATACATAAACGTCTTAGTAAAACAGTTTGAGAAGGAGTGCTGAAGTGTCTAGTACCTTCTGCTGTCGTATCGCTGGGTTTGATGGCGATTCTATATCTCGCGACATTGCTCTGCTCACCGGTTGTTTTCCAGGCGGATGAATTATTTCCAGTCCAAGTTCAGGCTGAGGCAGAAGGCAATTGTCGTTAGCAAAAATTAATCACAGCAGAAAATGCAGCTACTAAATGAAATGACTCTTAATCCTCAAACACAATTAAAATGATTGGCTTGCCTGGTAAGAAGAGTTGAAGCTTTCAAACATTGAAGGAATCTAGCGTTCTACAGTATTCAGCACATCTTTTCGAGGATGGGACTTTGTACTGCGAGCTTGTTAAGAATAAATAGTTCTTAGTATTTTAATTGTCTATTGAATAGTCCTCGATGTTTTTGGAATTTCTTTTTGCAGGAACAAAAGGTATTTCAGTAACACAGAATGGATTTTCTATTCATTCTTAAATTATGTTGAACAATTTCCATATCCTCATCCAGTGGTGGAGTGTAGGGGCGAAATAATGTGAAATTAATTGATGGGTGTAAAATATTAACGAGCGTACAAAAACCGTTGATTAATAAGAGACAGAAAAACTTAGGGCAGGTTAACAACATTCTTAACAGATCCACAATTTCATGGACACTGAATGCATGTCTATGTATTCTTCGTCAAACTGCACTGTATAAAAACGCTGAATGCACGAATAAATGTGCCAGAAATGCGCTTCGAGTGCAGGTATAATTGTGCAGTAGTATAATTCCGAGGCTTCGCGCTCATGTGCGAGTGCAGAGCTAACTATCCCACCTATCTGTTCACTTCGATCGTCGTCATTTCCAAGCGCCTCGGGAAGTCTTAAGGCGACTTAATAGCCTTAAAAATAGGTTACCGCTCACAAAAATTTCGAGGATTACTGTCGTAAAACTCACTGGGAAGCGAAAGACAGGAATTAGGGAACAAGTTGAAAAAATTGCGGTCACAGATTGCAGTAGCTCACCCTTATTGCTCCCAGACTTCCGCGGTTCGACAGCGATCAACGTAATCGAGATTGAAGAAGCCAGAAAAAAATTTTCAAAGGTATTATTGACCTGCTACCACGGTAATGCATAGAAAGTAACTAAAAGTTTCGAACTTCGGAGTTTTCCCTAGGACGGTAATTGCAATGGATGTGTCTCTTCAACATTTATGATGGAAAAGTACGGAAGCATTATTATGTGATTCAGACTTCATTGCCTGTATCCACTTGCTCAAATATTTCATGTTAATTTCGACACCAGAGACATATTTTACGCAAGCAATAAATGTTCGTTTTGGTCTCAAATACAATGCGGCTTAACAAATTTTTACGCCCTCTTGTAACAAGTCTATGTACGTAAATAACACATTGTGATTAAAGTAAAATAGCACAAAAGCTTGGCGGTCATTTCTCCGCAAATGAGTCACTCAAACAAAAATTATTTCCATCACACCAGGTATACAAAACTTCGTATTATTTAGCATCTCTAGTGAGACCTCAGTTTATTGCTGGCCTGAAACAAATGTTCCCTGGAGCGTGTTAGGTCTCCATTCCTAATTCCAGGTGGTGTTCTTTTCTTTCCATCTAGTCAGTCGGGACCCTGGAACCGCAAGCTTAAAGGATGATTAAACCGTTCCTTCCTCCTTCATTCAAATGACACTGCCTAGAACGGAAGGAGGAGCAGGAAGAAAGAAATAAGGCTCAAAATCGTTCCCAGATGCGGCCACAATTTTCCAATCACTCTAAGCAAGCCATCAATCGCTTTCCGATAGCGTCTGTTACGCTTTTGAAAAGGTAAAGTTTTCCAGGACTCCTAATCACAGCTCCTGGCTAGGGTTACCAACACGTTTGTTCGCTGAGCCAAATGTTGCGGTACGAGTTAGGCGTTGTGATGGCACCGTGTAACTGTTCATTGCTAAGGAACTTTATGCTTGTCAATAAATCGTCCCATTGAGGATTGAGCTGGAATTGGGGCTAATAAATCAATGACACATGCTTCATTGTCATGCGCATATTTGCGAATTTTGTTCTGGCAAAGAAGCTTTCGCCCGCAGTAATGGGCAGCTTGTGCTGGCTATTGGATGTCGAACACCTTCAACAGACACAGAAACAGAAAGAGGTCCCCACTCAGCCAGTTCAAAGCGCGAGTTCAGCTCTGCGAACAGCGCCATCAGCTAGTGACAAACTGTGAAGATTTCCGCTGTTCTGGGTCTGCAGTAGAGATAAATACAGACTTTTAGCAGAGGGATTCGCCCTTTGAACGCGTTTCAGCGTAGTGCAATATTGCACTGTTCCGCTACACGGCGCTCCGTTCTCAGAGCTCCACTCGTTGCTGCAGCGACAACATTCCCTTCTTTTGACACTAATTTTAGAAAACATGCTAATTTACTCTTCAAGTCAAAACTGCGGACCGTTACTGAAAGTGAGATCCTTTAGTCTTGACTCTAAATCGCGTGCATAAATGCTCGCAACGTAATTTTGCGTCCTAGAGACGATGATCGGACTCGCGATATTACGGTAATTTTACACAACCTGTTGAATACTAATCAAAATTAGCCGGCCACGAACTTCAGAAATAAAAAAAGGAATTAGACCCCTGAAATAAAGGTAATTTACAAGAACTACTAGTGATCATACAAATTTGATTTCGCTGTTGCTCTCACAGCAATAAAATATTTAACAATACTACAGAAATATCGAAAAATATTTTGACTGACTTCTCTTTAAATGCCAGTAATTTTTTATTTTATTATCATCAGCGAATTAATCCTCAAGCTTCATGCTGTCTTAACACGTTAGTCAAGCAGACTAATTTGGAAATGAGAAGGAATTGGCTCAACCTAACTGTATTGTTAAATTACATGGGGGCACAATAAGCCCAATTAGTAGTGCCGATCTCTGAGAGACTGACTCGCTCTTTTCACGTAATGCCCAGATGACGATTAATGTCTGTCAGAGAAACTGCAACACCTCACGGCCAGGGAATATCTACATAGACGACTCGAGCTTTTCAGAAGAACTGGAAGTACAAAACTGCAATACTCATCATCCTCGAAATGAGTTTCCTTTTTCGCTAGGACGCTATGGCTATAATGAGGAGTGAAATTAAAATTTTTTACGTCATGAGTTTGATAATAGACTTTCGATACAACAGTATTTTAGCCTTCCATGTATGCATAATTTAGTTTCATTTCCTCGAAAACCTAAATTTTGCATCTTTTAATTCCGAATAGTTCCTCATATGTGGCTTCAAACGTCGTCTGTCCAGCACAAATTGAAAAGGAAGGATGCAGTCAAAAGTCTTAGGAAATTGAATGTTTGAACCATCGCCACAAGCGGTACAAACTAAGTACTCCCAACTCCTCTATGTTCTAGTGCAATCACGTGAAAATCAGCATCGGCATTTGAATACGCAACTAAACCACCATTTCCTGACGCTGATTTGCATGATGATGCATTGCTTTCAAATTAATCTCAAAACTAGTTTCTCGGTTTCTCCTGAAGGAAGTGCATAACTCTACAAATCATGAAATAATTTTCAATTTGTCTTGACAGGCTCAAATTCTTACTTTGGTCGCTCCTTGAACTGTTTTTTGACTCAGTGTTAAACTCACTGCGCTCTCTCAAGCTTTATGTGTTCAAAATATTTCGAATTCGGATTTCTTTTTAATGTAGAAAACAATTCATTCCTCGGTCTCCATTCGATCAGGTTGCCACACAAGAATTTTTAATTTTGCGATTTTAACCCTGCGCGTTGTTTTTCTTTACATTTTTTAAGATTCAATTATAATGAAAATGACAGGAAACTGAATCTCACCGAGGTCAACTGACTCAACCGTACAATAAAGGTCTTTTTTGTAAGCAAAGCAGTCAGAATGTGAACGCCTGGCAATGTTTCATCCGCGAAACATGGCAGTGCTTCGAACGGTTTGAAGTAAAAAGCCCCATTGCTGTCATTTACTCTAAAGCGCTGAGTCCAATAAAGAGGTGAATAATTTGGGGAATTTAACCGAGCAAGCTGGCGAGCTGGTGGGAGAGTGCTGAGGTGGGAGGAAGAGCGCCGGTTTAAGTTGGGCCGTCATTAGAAGCTATAAAGTAACTGAAAGGCTGCTATCATGGGCTCTGTAGAGCTTCCTTCACTTCCGCACTCTCTTGTGATAAGCTCAAGAGCTCTACTCAAAATACAAGCAATGTATGTGTGCTTAGCTGTGAAACGGCTCAGATGCGCTGCGACGGATCTCCTCACTTAACGGTTTCGTCCCCACCACTCACGAATAAAGCTCATGTGTGAAGTCCTAGTGTGTAATTATCCTTTCAATTTACTGCCACGAAATGGTTTGCATGAAAGAATAGGAAAACATTTGCATCCCAGCAAGGTTAATTTAGTGCGTTAATTGTGTGTTCGGTTGTGTCAAATACTAAATTGAAAAGTAATTAATGAGTCAAAAGTAGTTTTTGTTATTCAGAATTTCAGAACACCTAACGCTCATTCTCGAAAGTCAGATGTTACGGAGAAACGACATACTCAAAACGAAAATAGAATGAGTGTCCGAACTTCAATGTTGCTCGAGCACGACATATACACTCAGTACTGTCTAGAAAATTCTAGCGCGTGACGTGAGGTATAGCGCGATCAAGAAGAGCGACAGATGTTTCCAATGGCTGTTTATGTTACACGTTCTCAAACTGAAATTTAAATTTGACGACCTGATAATCAGCCTCGTATCTGAATTGAGGTTCGCAAGCTGTTGCTTTGTTCGAATTTAATATGAATAACGATTTAAATTCTGGAGAGGTGAAGAAGAAGACGTTAATGCTGAATTAAAATATATTCATCATGCTTAACGACTACCTGTTCAAATTAGTGCCACGAACTAAGTGTCAAGAACGGGAGAGCCAAGTTAATGAAGGAAGAGTCGAGGAATGATGTGAGCGAACTATGGTGGAAAATAGCCCATATTTAGCGTCATTAGTCTCAGAATGCAGCGGCAGAAACAATAATAGATCTGATCCAGTGCATAACAGCGTCAGTTTGCAGCTTTAAGTTAGCGTCAGCAGCTCCTCAATTACCTCTTCAGTAGAAAAATATAAATGAAACTATGACTCGTAATAGCCTAATTATAAGTTATAGCCTTGTTTTTTTGCATTCTACATATTTTAAAAACGGGGCTGCCATTAGCGTGGAACTACATAAAGCTCGCACTGAGCACGGCAACAACGTGCTGTGATTAACTGAAGTGCAAGTATCAGAGTCAGCGTTGTGCTTCTGAAACCATACTGTAAGCTAATGGAAGCGTAAGCTAATGAAGGATAATAGCGACAGGGTATTATTTTATGAGCTGATGAGGGAGAAGACAGACAAGGTTAACATCTAATCGGCTAGATCAGAGTCTGACTGAAAATCAACTCGAAAAATAAGCTCATTGCTCTAAAATGAGAAACTCTCCATAGAAAATTGCATGTAAAACTTTGTGCTACAAATTCATGAGACAGAATGTACTTCAACTAAAACATGACAATTTGAATTTACTCTCGTGTTGGACCTTTTTTCATCATGTATCACTAAATTGAGCAGAGAATCCAGGCTTCTAACACACATTTGGTAGCTAGGCATTGAATAAAACACATTATCAATCTTCATTTGCTCAGTTCGTTGTATAAAATTAGCTTAGAAGACTCGAAGTTGAAAACAAACGTCTACAAATTTCAGGTGCTACCTTTCATTTAGGTGTGTCAGGAAGTCTTTTGCGTTCAGTGGCGCTCATGAGCAGAAAAAAAATTACATTCGTATAACTCTGAGTTCAACGAAACGCATTCAGGACTTGGTGGGACGCCTGCCACGGAAGGAAACAGTAGCAAAATTGATCAATATCTTCATTTGTTTACGTGCATTTGCCTTTTATACTACCAAAAGAAATATATGTATTAATTCCTCAGACAAGGAATATAGGAGTAGCGAAATGTAACACCACATGCTCTTAAAAATCCCTCTAAGCCAGGACGACTTATGCAATTATAGAAAAAACTCCAAAGGTATTTTTATGACTCTGCGCTTGTAGAATACATGATATAAAGAAAGAAGGGTGCTGCTCGATGCAGGAATAATGTTTCGGGGGCACCTTTGACTCTGCGTTGAGGTGCAGTCAGTTGACTCAAGCTGTACCTACTGCACTCGTATAAGTGTCATTTCTGGACCACTGCCCACCACTTCAGAGGAAAAGAAAAACACTCCAATCATTTTCTATAAAAGCGAACAACTTTGGACATAGTACTCACAATAGAGGGTCAAACCCGTGAGTAAGGTGATTTACTCAGTATCATAGACTTTCAATAACACAAGAAATTAGACATCGTCTCCTATGGACGCGCTGTCGCTAAGCACTTACTTGCTGTTTCCTCTAGTCGTGCATTGTCCTTCGTTTTTAAAACCCTTGAAGCACAAAATGGTTTTTGGGCCTTTAGTATTTGCCTCTCTGATATATTATTAATGTCTGAATAGTTCTCTTGTGTTATATAAATATTTGACCTTTATTCTACAACCCCCTAATACATCGTACATCTCTGCCTTCGCATGAAAATTAACTATATCCCACATGTACTAGTGAAATGCAAAATACTTCCTTTCTTACAAAATTTAAATGACTTACTCGTAGCAAAACAATTCACAGCTGCTCTTTTCAATGCTAGCCCGAGATGTGATTCGCTCACAAGCTCTGTGTCTTACAGCCCCACACTGCCAGTGTCCTGCACCATTTGACTGACCTGTAATTTTGATTCCCTCTTGTGTACCCGAACCACAGCCCAACACTGCCAGTGTCCTGCACCATTTGACTGACCTGCAATTTTGATTCCCTCTTATGTACCCGAACCACAGCCCAACACTGCCAGTGTCTTGCACCATTTGACTGACCTGTAGTAGGTGTAGGGCGCAGGCTGCCCCATGTGCAGGTCGAGCTGGGGGTGGTGGGGAGGCGGCGCGAGGTGGGGAGCAGGTCCGTACCCTGCAGCGTCTCCTCCCTCCATCCCAGGCATCGGCCAAAATGCGTCCATGGTTCACTTCACTTTAGCTCTGCTGGTCATCAGCTGCTATTTGCAAGTTTCCGCTTGAGCTGAAATAGCTTCAGGTTTTTCCAATGATTTTCTGATTATTTGGTCTCTTCCACCTTAAGATTTACGAAACAAGTATTCCGTAAAATCTAATAACTTGGATTCACGCGTTTCGACGATTACTCATATCCTTTCACTTTTACAGTGAACTATCATACTATTGAGAATTTGCGCATTGATACAATGTAAATTTGAGACAGCAAATGATTCATAAACAACAGTTATTTACAAGCCATACCTGGTCAGTTAAAATGAATTTTCATGAAATGTCAGATTTGTATCGTATTTTTAGAACATAAATCTTATGCTTTATTTGTATAAAAATTGTATTGTAAAATTTGGTGAAGAAAACTTTAAATAAATTTCAAGGAGAGTTTCTGAAACGTAAATTACTTTCATAGCTATCCAAATTATCATGTTGAATAAATATACAGCTGAATATGATACTGACGACCGCAATAATTATCTAGGTGGATGTGATAG
This sequence comes from Platorchestia sp. MABIK, assembly GCA_014220935.1. Taxonomy (NCBI): domain Eukaryota; kingdom Metazoa; phylum Arthropoda; class Malacostraca; order Amphipoda; family Talitridae; genus Platorchestia; species Platorchestia sp. MABIK. The sequence goes on along the minus strand of JACJUY010000837.1, from coordinate 16,150 downwards.
TGACGACCGTAATATACATCTAACTGAATATGATAGTGATGACAATAAATATCTAGCTGAATATGATAGTGACGACCGTAATAAATATCTAGGTGGATGTGATAGTGACGACCGTAATATACATCTAACTGAATGTGATAGTGATGACAATAAATATCTAGCTGAATATGATAGTGACCACCGTAATAAATATCTAACTGATCAAGCTAATTAACCAGAATGGTAAAAAGTGTTTGTGTCGTCGTGAAATTTATTAACTACTTCAAAAATTCAAATGCTCTGCGCTCAACTGTTTTTCCTCCAAACAATTTTCTGTTCATTTCATTCTGTGAGTTGCAACATTTCTTGGCATACTGGTAGTGCGTCTTCAAGCTATGCACGTAAGTGTTCACCATGTTTCTACGTAGGTCATTTTATACAGGCTTGAGCTCTCACTAGTCCACTACATTGAATGCACAAACATGATTTCAGTATGTGAACAGCAGACCGCGACGGCGCCGGCTAGCAAACTTATTCAATTTGACGGTGTCGTTACATTTATATTTTTGTGTTTTTTCTTTATTCTGCTTCCGTTCGCCGCTCTGTGATGATTTCCATCTATGCGAGTAATCATCCCATTTGCGATTACTCGGAGTCTCACTCACCGTCCAAACAAAAGTTTCACGCACATTTGCAGTTATAACTGCAAATGTGTAGGCATTGTTCTGCCACTGTCAAAACAGCTACACCTTATTACACACAGCTGCATTTCCATCACTTTTAAACCCTCACAACTATGACAACGGTGTCTATCGAGACAAAACTGTGATAAAAGTATTTCATTTACAGTACCACCATAATAAGGGCATTTCATCCAGTGTCACACCATCAGATTAAATCGATATAAAACCACAACAACAGTATTCTAATATCAGTAGAGCCATTAAAAAGCACTTCATTCACAGTAGAACGCATCAGAATTTCAGTAACTGTTTGAAAAATTGCTTAGTGGCAAACATTTTTTCTTTAGCACTCGGTTGTGGATGTCTTGCGTGTAGAATTTAATTTAAAAAATATTTTTAGCGACACATAGATAGTGATAAGTTAAGAGTGTTATCCGTGGACTTCAACGCTTATTTTTTTTCAACAGGTGTGTTGAATTTAGGATTCAAACGCCGTAGTAATTTTCATTACTTTTAGCGTATCGAATATTTCGTTGCTTCTTCAAGCTCATTTTAAGTTGATTATTCTTTGCTTTAATAAAGAAGTCATCGTTCTTTTAATAAAGAAGTCATCTTAGCGAGTGAAGCCTACCGCTCCATACAAGCGTTTGTTCCGTATTTCCAGCCCGAATTTTTTACCTGAAAATTTATGGATTATCATTGTCTGGTATTCAATATTCATTAGATTTTGTGTTGCAAATTTTGTGGTGTTCACATTTACTCAGCCTCCTAAAAATGTAAGTATTCTCCAGCACGCTGCACGCAAATTTTCCAGTGAAAAATGCATTTTTTTGTAATTTATGGCCAAAATAAGAACGCATAAAGGAGCCTTATCATATAGTGGGTATGTAAAATATAGGAGAAAAATACTACGTTTAACGCCTATTAAAAAAAAATCTGAAGTTTTTTCCCAATATTAGTTGTTTCAAATATTTCGATTTACAAACATTTCGAGCAGGCACTAATCTATAGCAGGTAAATAATATATTCAGGAGCATGAAGAAGATAATGACAGAAATAGTCTGTCATTGCCAAATTGTACTCTACGGAGTGTTAAGCATATCAGTAATAAAGATTCACTCCTTTATGTCTGGATAAAATCGTCATCGTTAGAGAACAAAAATTGAGTTCGATCTCTAGCCACGGAACATTTTCGTGAGTCCTCGTAGTGTTTCTGCAATAGAGGCTCGAAAAACAAGCTACGTAAGAAATTATTATAGCGTATCGTTTGGAGTACTATTGGCATTGTAACAGTTTAATTACAAACATCGCTTTCGATTGACTCGTCTGCTAACATGGTCATCGCTGCATTATTTCTCTGTTGTTATGCCTTCGACTTCCAGCATGTTTGGTAGTACTCAATACAGCCACGATGATTACAACCAACTCTGTTGTAGATACATCTCTTCCGATCAAGTCCCATTTGGCCTCCACAAGTTTTTGTTTTGCTCTTTCTAAATCATCTGTGATTGCACCTTGCAATTGCCGTCAAATTGGCCTCAGCCTATCGGAATGAGTATCATTTCCACCTTCAGTGGCACTGAGGGAAGACAAGCACAGCTGTGCAGCCCCTCAATAGCGCCACCGTAGAGCACAAAGTCTGACAGACCATTAATCTGACCGCTTACTACACAAGACAAATCGTCTACGATCCGAGCAAACTTTAATCGTTTTAATGACCTAACCAAAGTGCTCCATCTCGCCGTCAATCGATCGTAGTCACCACCGTTTAGTGGTCGGTCAAGAGTAGCTGTTTTGAGGAGCAGGGAAAGATAAATAGTGCGAGTGTTACATATAATGAATGCCACGCCCTTATGAAAAGGCCATTAGAAATAGAGAAAACAGTTTGCAAAGGCTTCTCATAATAAATTGAGGCGTGTGGCCGTAATATATTACGATCATACATCCCGTGACCAAAATGTCTTGCTGGGCATGAAATCGGAGTGAACGAGAAAATCGGGTGAAAAATAATTCCCCAGACATTTATCAACCTGTGCAATTGAACGTTCGTTTTCCCCTGGAATTTAACACGTAATTCTCACCATTTCGAAATGACCAGTTATTGAGGGCGTACCATTTGCTCTTACATAGCCTCGTTCAAACCATCTATTACCTGGCGCTAAGCACGGCAAGAATGACTTACGGGATTCATGAAAAATCACTGTCTATGAAATACATCATGGTCTCAATTTCCATAGGATTTACAACGCGTGAACTATGGTGATGAACAGCTGCCTGTGCTTAACGAAGAGCAAACATTTTCGCCTTTGGATAGCCCGTCGGTCGCTAAAGTGTTACAAATTGTGAGTGATGCTTTCCAGAACTGGGAATTTCAATGCACACAAAGTATCGTTCTTCTGAAGTACACCGAAATTAAAATTACGGCGCCTATAGTAATCGCGATCTCACTCGGTCTTATTACAGAAAAGAAAATACTTTTGTCAAGCAATGTCAGTGGGTTTTTAGATAAAAATTTCTCGCTTAGTGAACAACTCAAGAAATATTGACGTGTAAATATAGCGAAATAGATACTGTCCAACATTGCAATGTACGATGATCATTTTAAAATAAATGCTCTTACAGTAATTGATGTAGGAAATAAATAATTTCTTAATTGTATCACCCAGTAAGTAGATCATGCGTTCTTGTAATAAAGTGCTACGCAAAGTATCTTGAAAAGTATTCTGTTATTTTCAGAGCAGATCTCTGAACATCGCCTCAAGTGGCTCTGGCTGCTGACTGCTTTTGGTTCACACTGAATAAATGCAATCTACCAAAAATCTTCAAAAAAGTTTTTTGATCAGAGTTACGACTGAGACAGACATTGGTCACTTTCAGCTTTGGAATTTCTAGGAAATTAGGCAACGTCATTCCACTCTAGTACAGATAATTGGATCTAATTTTAAATAAAATCGATAAATGCTGCTAATCCAGTTCTCCATTTGTCAGCGCACGGGGCTAATTTCAATTGAAAGTTCGCTTGCAAACAATTATCTTGTTTTAAATAGTTTTTATGTCTATACTTGTTAGTATAAACCATTCATTTTCTTTAGTCCATGATAGGCTCATGACGGAAAAGAATGATTTGAATGTCTTCTCAATTTTTTAATTTTCTCTTTGTTCATGACCTTCGAAAATTTCATACTGATAAACTGTTGAGTTCAAACTTATATGCATGCAGCACAAATAATATTATATTTCAACTTTTTTCTATCTATAAAAAAGAAGTTAGAAAAATCGATTTCAACGGAAGATCAATTTTATGGTGCAAGTTTAGCTTGTGCGAGCGTTTTCTTCATTACAAAACTGCAGTAATTCCCTATGCGATTTTTTTGTATTTTATAATTTGCTACCCACATACGCAAGTGGATTCTCCGTTCTAGTTATCGTTGAAAATATTTACAACTAACTAGAGAAGTACAGAGTTAATTTCTGCGAACCGTGTTGAGAGAAGTTGAGGAAGGTCTCGTTGCGTCGCTCATTTTGCAACTCAGTGGAAACCAAAGCTTGTTTCAAAAGCTCACTCCTACCTAGTCCACTCACGACGTCCAAAATTCAGGCTGACAGATACGGATCAAATTTCCCAAATGTGAATCACATCATTGGACAACGACCACCTTTCTGATCTGCACTAAAAAATCACAATTGACGGCTTCGATGACAAATAAGAGTGTCGATTCAGTTCATTTAAGTTCTGTCAGTTCCGTTTAACTTAGAACAGAAATGTCCACATTTGTTTCAAAGCGATCACTTCAATTCACGCCTCACTCACGACGTCCATAAGTTCACCGACGCGCAGCTTGCACTGAACTCGCCACTCGAACTGGATGTTATCAACAGCGTAGATGACACAGACAGAAGGCGGCACGGAGGCGCTCGCGGGCCCTCAACGCTTCACAAGACCAGCGTTACAACTGCGGGGCGTTACAAGGAGCTGACTGGCGCTCACGTGGTCGTGTGCTCCTGTTACACTGCAACAGGTGACACACCTACACCGTCTCCTGCGCTTTCCTGCAGAGGTCGCCACCGGCGACTCCAACGAGCACATTTCGAGTGTTGCCACCGAACCATGACTGGCATTCTCTCAAAAATGATCCTGTTTTACGAACTCTACTGTGTTTGTGATATAAGTGTAGGTTCGAGGTGTGGTGATTTTTGTTTGCATGTTGCTTGAGTCAGATGAACTTGATGCTAATATTTTATTTATGCTTCGATGAAAAATGACTGTCTTCGATGTAATAGCTACGAGCTCCGTAACCACTCAGAGCCATGCTTGGTGTTGATTGGTCACAGTACATGGCCAATTCTGAGTCGCATCTGCATTAGTATATTTGTTTCTATAATTTAAAAATGTTTACATTGCAAAGCAAATGTATAACTCATTCAATATCCAAGTCAAATTTAGAGTCAAAAGTTTTTAAAAATTACATAAATAGCACACATTAACTGGGTAAAATAAATTCTATTAATTTAAAAAGTTTTTTAAAAAATTCTCAAGCGACTCGTCGATTTTTGCAGCAGGAAAAGGTTGAGCGCGACCCACCGGTGGGTCACACCGCAATGAATGTGGTAATCAAATAGTGCAACCGGTTAATACCATCGGGGTGATCAGCCTCTGTTACCGTGAAACAAACAACTTCATAATCCAAGCACGGATAGTGTTTGAAAAATGTTCAAATTGAATCGAGAAAATTTTTTCGATGAACAAAATTATTGTAGAGAAACTTTTTAAGTTGCTAAGTGCATTAAAATATGATTAGATCACGTAATGGTTTCATATTAGGCACTGTGCTTGGTTTGTTTATTATGTTTTTATTCCCAGAAATTTTCGAATAAGATGATTTTTTATTAACAGCGTACGCATGCACCGAAGTTTCTGTATGTCTTGAAAATTTTGATTTCATTAGAGTTCGTGTGAGTGCATTGACCGAAGTTCTGTGCGAAGAAAACAACACTGTACAAGGTGGTAGATATCAATCCTAATACTGTTTAGAAACTTAACACAAGATTTTATTCAAAGCTGTTAGCACATACTATGTACTATTCATTGAAAAAACGAATAAAAGTTCAGTTTGACAAAATCTCACATGATCTGACAGAACTTTGGTGCCCTTCCTGTGTTTGACTATTGAAAGCGGCAACTGTAGGCGCGATGTTGTCGCTTACAGCGTTTGATAACATCGCTGTGGAAAATTCCACAATCAGTCCATCAGTGGCGCGCATGTGAAATGCAGGTTCCCACACCGGGACTCATCGAAATCAAAAGGATCAGATCCGGATATCATATGGTAAATAATGAAACCCTTAATATATCATAACGAATATCGCCCTGTCATTTTGAATACTGAAGAATTACATGTTATCTAATGTAATGGCGGCTTTGACGCCGTAAGGTACCATCAGGGGACATGTGTGACACACACACTACTAAAATTTTCACATTAGTTTATGAACGATCTGACAATCTAAATTAAATCATTTGAATGACGAGATTTCATTCTCTCGTCGGCGGGGATTCTCTCGGCTATTTTCGCCTTAAAAATAGCTAGAGCTTAACATTTAGAGCTTAAAATTTATTTAGAGCTTAAAAACAGCTGGTCCGATGACAATAATTTCAAACCTTGTAGGCATTAACTATTTCAATGACTAGAATAGACTAAATAACTTTTTAAATCATAAATTGACTCAGTGCAACCAAATTTTTGAAGACTCTTCAATGGTTGCTAATGTGGATGTCTGTAAGGAGTTGACTACGTTTCGGAGCAATGTCCACTGTACTAGTTTCAAGATATACTGACTAATTGGATCAATAATATTTCAGAAATTCGATTCTTGATGTGAGAAGAGACATACTCCCAACTTTCTGTTAACGCTCCTCGTAAAACACACGGGAATTTGAAGATTATCTCAAACATGAACCGATTCTCAATTTTTAAAGTTAAAATCAAAACTAATTAGGTTCTTTCTTATGTACGTCTGAGAAATACACTGTAGCTGAGGAATGAAACCTGAGAGACTTATTTGTCCTAACGTCTAATGAGTTCGGAGGGAGCTGTCGCAATAGGGATTTAGAAAATGGAGTACGTATGTATAATTAATGTATAATTAATTTAATTTATAATTAAACTTCCTGAGAGCGCTTAGACCTCATGATCCTTTAGTCTTATGATCTACAGGGTGGTTTTTAAATATGGGGTCTAAACGAATATTCAATAACTCCTCTGTTAATGAATGGAATTAAAAAAAAAGTATTTGTAAAACCTTAAAAAAACACTAGTTTTATTTTGATTACTTTTTGAATATAATATTCATGTGCCGCCCCTCTGAGTGCCGACAAAAATCGGCACAATTACTCAGGCTGTTCATTACGACGCTGGTGAGATCAGATCTAATTCCCTGGAGTTTTTCCTCGATGGAGGCCTTGAGCTGATGTAGATCTGTTAGTTTCTCACGGTAAACTCTTCTTTTAAAGTATCCCTAAGAGGAAAATCCAAGGGTGATAGGTCAGAGGGAAGATGACATCCCGAAGGAAATGTTTTTTCTGTTGCCCAGCTTGTCATTTTTGGAGCAACGCTAAAATCGCATGCATTTCGCATTTGAATGTGGCTCTTATGCCAGACTGTGTATCTTGGTAACAAACATTTCTAACAAAATCAGTATTTTTCGTGATTTCAAATGTACATCGTTTTTAAAATCCATTCAACAATATAAGAATTGTTAAATATTCTCTCAGGCCCCGTATTTAAAAATCCCCCTGTATAAATATTTATTCATAATTGGGAGCCTAGCCATTGTTCTTACAGTGACCTAATCTTCATACGCTGCTTAGGATATTGTTGAATCAAATTCCAGCCTGGTGGCGCATTAGCCGTGTTCATGATGAGGCTCCTGCAGGTGACCATGTTGTATCTCATACTTAAACAAATGCTAATTCAATGTGTACTTTAATGCATGATGTAGAGATGTAATTAGAATGAGCTTATTCCACATCCCTTTGTTCTTATCCGTTTTTCCGTTTTAGTGATGGAATCCATTTTATTCCAGCTGGGCTCATACTGTGGAATTGGTCGACTTTAGTGAAGCGCATGTGACGTGGTGTGAAGTATGTCCCTTGGATGTAGAGGGTGCAGAACCGCCTCTGTGTGTCACGCAGCCGTGAGGCAAGTTTGGGACTTGATTCTGACTTGACCCAAAGCCAAATGATTCGTCTCCAACAGCTAATGCTTTCCACAAACTCTTCATGGAATTTTTATTGCCTGAGTAACTTACGTCAAAGACCGATACTTGTTTCTCCCAGCTTTGGGAGTACTAGGAAAGTAAGATTAATTTCCGAGCAATTTGTAACAATCATGTACTACGAGAAAAGTTGTGGTGGCATAATTCATGTTTTGTTGATTTTGTGCTTTACATTTTATCATTTTTAGTGAACACTGGTCTCTATAACCCGACCATTACTCGGAAAGAATTTCCTGCTGTTCAAGTCTGCTAATACTAATTACCTCGAGTTATAAATTTTAAACCATTGTGAACACTATCATGACTACACTGCTCATTTTAGTCAGTTAATTACGCATATTTCTACACGACAACGAAGCAAACGAATTTTCGGTGAGTACATGTGAATTATAATGCAACCACGATTTATTCTAAAATAATACTCTGTGATGAGAAGCTCATTTTATTGGACAATGAAATAAGTATGAACCATGAACTTAAACGTAGGCCTACACTAATAGTAAATGGTATCGCTGCATAATTTATTTTCTGAGGTTGTGAACTAACTTCACGACTGCCAGCCGCTGTATATAACTTCTCCACGACTACCCAATATCAAGGCGTGCGACAACGACTGACTACCTCCCATTGAAGTTCCAATACAACCTGCCATTCTCCAGCTATACAAGAGCTAAACTATATAATTGGAGTTTTACGGGGTTTCCCTGTGGTCTGAAATTTGTCTGACTTTTCTCCTCATGGTGACGGTGAAATTATACGTAAGAACCGAGAATTTTCCCTACGCTATTTCAATAAAGAACTTTATGGAACACCTTGCATGTCAGATGTGCGCCAAGGCCTTGCTCGTTACAGTGCTCTAAAAATTAGCGTTGATTGTTAATTGTGAAGGTAAGGAGACTTCATGGACATTCAATGGCACTAAACGAGCCCCTTTTATGACTATATTGCACGCGTCAACTCAGCATGTCCCTAAGTACTGTCGTCAGCAGCAGTTTACGATCAATATACGGGCAATGAATCGGGCATTTGCCTTCAGACAATTTTGGTCATTAGAACATATTACTGCAATCATGCGAGTCCCGCATCCGCAAGCTCTGAGTACCTTAAATCACTTAAAATTTTATTTGAAACGATCTTTTTTTATTGATTTCGCTCATATTCTGTTCTACTCGGTCAAAACTGAGTGAGGACATTTTGCTCAACCAGTCGAGTAATTTCGTAGAAGTGTAGTCTGATTTTTGGGTCCCACTCACACTATATCGTTAACCGTTCATAACGTCAAGAACATCCTTGCTTTATTGAAAAAAGTTGATTTTAAATTTGAACAAAAAGTGTGCCTGAAAATAAGATTATTCATCCTAAACAACGTATGATGCAACAGACAAATCGATTAAACCAAGTGAAAGCTACTCGAGTATCGAGATTAGAGTTGGATTTTCTCCGCTAGTCAAGTAAGTCTCAGGACTGCCAGGGCAATTAATCGGTGAATAGCATTTATACATTCTGATCTTCCACTGTACTCAAGTCTGGCGGTATGAAGTCACGCGATCTATTTTATCCTCTCAAATTGTTATAAGTAAAATTTAAAATTTTTAAAGTATCAATCAGGGAATTTTGTCTGCCTTCTCTTAAGTCACTTGATCTAAGCCATCATATTCCTCAGACACAGTGTGGCACCGAGGTCAACGAGGGTATTGAAGTGACCTAAATTTTTCTGTTTTTCTCTGACGGTCTCCCGAGGTGAGCATAGCGCCAATTGTCGAGCTTCTCGCCTTACTTTTGCTGTGGACGTTAATGGGTCAAAGTGAGAATGTGTTTGTAATACTTCATGAATACGTTAAAGTGCTATTTTCCTCCAGAGAAATTTCGCATAGACTACTTGCATTCCTCAAGTTTTAAAATTACGAAACATGATTATTTACAGAGACCACGTACGTGTCTTTGTGAACCTACGGCAAATCACGGGCTTTAGTTGAGAACTATGTTCTTAATCTATAAAAACTATTGTTATCATTCGGTAAATATGACTATCCTTAAAAAAGTAACTTCATCCAGAAAGTGAAAGCCACTGACTGAAAAAGTGCTATAGGCGTTGTGTGAAATGGGATTATTACTGCTGTAGAAAGGAAAAGAGTTAACTTTTCATTTCTAGTTGTAACTAAAGCGCTAGTGTAGGAGATGAAGCCTTTTTGACGATCAACACCTTCAAACTTTTCTACTGTTCCAAAGGAGCTCAAACTCAGAGGTGCTAAGCGTTAGATTAATTGTACTTCTATAGATCAGGTTATGGTGCTATCACGGTAATCCACGCGAGTAGATGAGGGTTTAAAATCATCACACTAAATTAAAGTGTACGATGCGTAGTTAATAAATTGCATTTACATGCCACTGCAGAATGATCATAGAGAAAAATTGTTGTGTTCAACCCACAAGAGTGATGATGAGGGCAGCACATGCGCTCCCAGGTCAGATATGCTAATGAACGTCCGGACTGAGTCGATCAACGTCTGGCCTGCGAGCTGCCTATAACCGTGAGATCTCATGTGATTGCCTCTTGATAGCGCTGTAAGTGGTCCTATTAGTTTACGAGATGTTCCTTTAATGCGCAAGCTCTGGCCATTTGCATGTTAACTGAAACCGCAATCACACTCTCGAGATGCGGCAGCTCCCGAATTGGTCATGCCTTCCAGTGAGCGCAAATAACTGGCATCTAGCGCCGGCCGGCCAGGCTCCTTCACTCATATCAGGGCTTCGACTGGACTCGCTCCACTTCATCCTCAGTCTGTCGTTTTTTGTCACTCACATAATTGCTTGATGATTTTCGTACACATTTGAACACAGATACCTGCCTCGATTATTCAGGAAGCCTCTTACCGTCACAAAGAAAGTTGTAAACGCTTCCGATGGAAAACTGGAGGCAGCAGATCAAAGATTCCGAAAATGTTCATTTAGACTGCAGCTTGAAAATGAGTAAATTATTCGATATTTTCCTAGATATACGTCCTTCCTTTTATTTCTCCCTTTCTTCTCGATATTTAGTAAGGTAAAACAGATTAAAACAAGTTTTTCCAAATTTTCAGAAGCTTTCTCTAAATATCTTAACAAAATATTCTACATGCCTGTCCGTATCTCATCATCAATGAATAGTATTTTCAATATGAGCTCCTATTAAATAATGAAAAATAACTTTTAACTGGTCACTGCATTATAATCCTACTGAAGAATAACGATGTGTTTTTAAATTTCACATTTTCGCCCGTTTTCCTGTGAAGATTCTTGGAAAATATTCAGTGGTTTTGACGAGAGGAGTAAGGAAAACCATTTTCCCCTTTATTTTGTTGCGTAGTCAAGGTAAGTACAGCGTTTTCTGTGCTACTGCCCACTCACTTTCTCAGTTCTTGCCCATTTCACGAAACATTCCCTCAGCGCCTCATATTGGCCAGCAAAGCAGCAGAAAGTCTTACACCAGAGGCCCATTGCTCAAAAAGATGCGGCACAAGAATATCACCCTGCAATACATGTTGTCAGACGATCTGTGCTTTGCCTCCACTGTGAAGGGAACATTAAATCGACTCAAAGGTCCATCGTCTATCAACATCAACATTGCCCTGGTTTTAGCCATTTAGGATGAGTTTGGTCCTGGCCCTAGAATTTAGCTTCGCATCACGCCTTTACTCACGCCTCTAAGCGGGTCACATTCACTTGGTTCATATCATTGCAGACCTTTCATGTGACAACGCCGTTAAAACTAGAACTGTCCTCCTTTCACACTAACCTAGTTTACTTCTGCGATCGCAATAGTTCGAATTTGTTCGCTTGATCTGCATCGTGCGGAGCAGATCTGCCTGTACAGCAGAAGGCCTCGCTCTTCAGCTATAGGGACCGGATGAAGGAAAGAGATGTGCGGTGTTTGACCAGTCATAAGCCGACGATTGTTTGCAAGGGCAATTGATGGCGTGAATAACCATCATTTAGGGGAACTTAAAATCATTGGGGAACAGAATTTGCGGATAATGACAGATATCAATGTTTAATTCCGTTTTCGTGATACAAATGGCTTAAATGAGTCATCTAGGCCTCATTTGAGTCATCATTTACTCAAAAATCAACAATTCTCCGTTTGTCACAATTAACCCTTAGGCACTCAAATGTTATCTAATTGCACTTTTATATTATTTTTGTCAATGCTGTCCGAATGAGTAGTTAGTTGTCCGAACATATCTTAAGTGCTGAAATTAATAAACAAATGTAGTTTATAGAAATACTGTTAGCAATCATTTTCAAGACCTTTCAATTGCCCTAAGGATTCCCCGCATGACAGAAAAATCACGAAATCGGGGATCAGCGGACCAACTCTATGAGTTTGCGTGAACGTGTCTGCAATGGCGTCTCCGATGACTGAATTCAATATCGTAAGAGAAATAACAGAGCAAAAATTGTCAAACAGAACGTCTCTGTGGGGCAACCTGAGTTTTAATGTGTGCATTACTTCATTTGTATGAAATGACGTATTATTATACACTTGTTGCTCCATTATTTAGTTTACGATTAAGGCAAACTCATAATCTACTAGGCTCAAATCTTCTGGAAACTCTGCCCCAAATCCCCCAAAGAATTAGTAGAGTCATGTTTGAAGTGTATTGTAAAAATCTCCATATATCCCTATTACCACCCTCTTAGTGGTGTGTCTCTTCCGATGTAATGAAATTTTACTGTCGGGTAATACCGTTGCTTCTGAAAACAATCAGACAACTTACAATACTGCCCAGTCTACACATTTTGTGTTTATGCTAAAATATTCCTTAGAACGCGAGAAAGACTGCCACTCAGCTTAAGTATGAACGCAAATTTTAATCGGCTAATAAAGAGCTTGACAATCAATCGTATTCCTCTTTATTCCACGTAAACTTCTTTTGTGTTCAGAAATATTTCATTCTTTTTTAAATTATGTAAGAATGTGTAGCTCTCCTCTTCGAACCAGCGCTTCACTATCAGTTTTTTGAACCTGGTGTTGGAGTGGTGCCGCAATTAGCATATTTTGTTGAGTATCGAAAGTTGAACTCTTGAGACACACTTCAGTCATCACGAAGACCCGTCCAGGAATCGGAGATGTTGTTCAAAGACCTTGCAATGGAGAAGGACATCGTTCAACTCATCCGCGTGTACGCCAATTGGATGCGAGTGAAAGGCCACTGAGGGGTTGTAGACGTCATTTTAACTATTGGAATTAGCACTCCCAGGAAGAACATGTAAGGCGTTGACTAAAAGTTAAGTGTGCCTTCAGTTTTTTAGAAATAGAATTATTTTTTTGTTTTCTTTAGGACCAGCTATTGAGGGTTCCCTGCTTTTCTTTTTTCAGCACCTATTACTTTCTTATTTAAAGTTTTTACAAACTTATTTTAATGTAGCTGTTTCTGTGCACAGGCTTTGGGGACACAACATGTGCACAATCTCAGTTCCCTTTATTCCATGCTAAATGATATCTTTTTCTTTCCTCAGTTGGTAACACCTCTGTTGTGATTAGAGAGTCTTAAACTAAGATATTATCTAATCTGGAAGCGTTTGGCGCGTATAACAACCACCACCTTCTTTAGAGCTTGTACAAAATGCACTCCTCTGCAACTGTTTCTACTCGTAAGCGCAATAGACATAATTTTCTCGCGCTTAGATCGCCATTTCTTGGGAGACGCACATGATCACTGTTGGATTTTGGAGCCAAATTGTTCTTCTTCGGGATTCACAACGCTTGAAAAACATCGCATTCGTATTGCAGTTCCTTTTTACACTTGAGCAAAACTTCTGAGTTGTAACTCCTGCGCATGTGGTTTACTATTCTAAAGAGCTTGAATATTTCTCAGTGAAGCATAATAATCTCGCGAGAGAGAGACTTACAAGGCGCTCGAATTTCCCATCAGATTGACCGTCGAACCTAGAATTAAAGGTAGCGGATACACTGACCCATCAAGCGCTGTTTCACGGTGAAATTCTCTCCTTAGGATCTTGTTATTTTGGCAAAGCTGTCCATAAAAAATAATGGCCATCAATAAAGGTCTGCTGCTGCGGAGTTTCTGAGGCAAGTAAAGGAGTTGAAGGCCGGCTGGTGTGTTATTATAATAAAGTAATAGTCGTTAACGAAAGCATTCCGCACCGCAGGTTGCAACGGCGCTTCCCGTCAGCGGGAGCCTCGAAATCTGCCGTGAGCGTCGATGTATAAATGCACCTGGAGAACTGGAACGCTGTCATGGCTGAACGTTACGGAGAATGCGAGCGTCATGATAACCACCTGAATAAATCAGGAAATTTTAAAAGATAACTCATTGAATCAAAGCAATGGCAAAGATCGTTATAATCATGCGAATGACCGAATTTAAGCCACAGGCTTTGTGAAGATGGTCGACTAACCTGTGTTAGGCTCCTGTTGCATTTGTTGAAGTTGAAGTACGTTCTGACAAATTTCGAGGGCAATAAAAACGTCGCTAAATACTTATTTTTAAACAGTGTAGTGCATCTATCTTCCATGATTTAAATATCAAATGAACTTTGAGCCCTACGTAGGTATATCTCGTATTTTTCAAAAGTAAAATGAAATTTTCGAAACGTGACAACAACTACAATAAATCCGCTCAGGTACATAAATTATAAACACTTCATTCATTCACCAAGCTCTCGAAAAAAAAACTGAGAAGTGATGAAATCTTCATTATGTGTAAAAATACTTGAAAAAACTACTACGACAACAGGGGAACATGACTAAGAAAATCAACACCTTCACGTTGTATCGCCAACAACTTGGACGACGTGTGTCAGTTCAATAATTTAACGCACCTAAATGAGCACCTAACATGCAGGCAATTTGATGAATCCCTTACTTTTTTGAAAGACGTTGATGGCGAGCTGACGGAATGCTCGATTAAAGCTGCACATTATATCAAACTTTTCAATGGGAAGGTCACTGTAACAGACAACGAAGAGCGAGAACGTGACTTTGTGCTGCTGTCCGGAGGGTATTTTAGACACGTGAGATCTGAGTCCACAAACATCTGCCGACACAATCTGTACATTGTACGATAGCTATAGTCACCATATCTGTACCAACTTGTAAAACTAACTGTGTCTGTTGTAATTCTAATCCTCATTTTTTGAAGAAGGGACAACAATTTCTGAGAGAGGCCTCAGCGGACTCATTAACAATGATGTCAAACGCTCTCGTTTCTTATTCGCATGATCATCCTAATTATTTAGATGAGGATTCAAAATCTTGCCTGCACTGATTATAGCTATCCGTATCCTCGTTCGTAGAGGTTGTTATTAATGTATTAAAATAATACTGAGCTTTCAGGCTGATTCATAACGTATGCAAATTTTTGACAGCACTCAGGCAATTTTGGGCTGAGTTTTGGGTCTCGTCTCTGATTTATGCCTTTTATTCCTACGGGCATATCCAGTGCCATGTTCTTCTGCGCTTTCATTTCAAAGTAAAAAGTAGAGTTTTAAAGTAATTTGGTTGTTAAGGTAGAATGTCGGGATAAGTACGAAAATTTGGGGTCAGTAGCACTTGCGTGAGTAGCCAAATCTGAACGTTGCATGCTACGTAGTTGCGAATGTTTCATGCTATGTTACCACATGGTGCACCACATGGTTCACGATGTACATTTTCCCAAGTTTATAAGTTTTCATCAAACTGAAGATGAAGCTTTACAACTTAACTGAATAAGCTTAGTCTCATAAGCTTCACAAATAGAATAGAATTTGTCAACTGATCAGTCGGGTCAAGCTAGGTTAGTGAAGTATCATATAAATTGAGATCATTCGTTCTCGTCATCGGAAAGTTCGTTCTCGCTCAGTATACCTCTCTGGATTGAATCAAATTTTATAATTAAAAAGGAGCATCTACATCAACAGAAAATAAACCTTGTTATGACAATTTAAAAAATATTTCAGATCGCTGTAGCCTTCTCCCTAAGTTTTAATTTTCATTTTTAACAATAGGCTGCTGAGGTAGCAAATTCCGTTGATGGAAATGCGAATATTCAATAAATTAATTAGCTGCTGTGGCCCCATTTCATTAGTTCGGAAAAAAAAAGAACTGAAGAACCTCTTCTTCTTGAAGAAGAGGTTCTGAAAAGAACTGAAGACCTCTTCGCAGAGGACCCGCGGTGAACAGACGCTCCGCGTGAACGCGGCGTCAAACATTTCAAAATGTGAGGGAACGA
>JACJUY010000836.1:145542-173342 GCA_014220935.1 Platorchestia sp. MABIK | reverse complement strand
TAAGAATTGAAAGTTTTGCCGATAAACTCGAAAATTTAGATGGCACTTGCGTAATTATGTAGGAATCATGGTTGGTTTTCTCACTCATTTACAATACTTGAAACTCTCAAAGCGGTTAGGATTTGATGAAGTTGAAGTGTCTAAATTTAGTTGACTTACAAGGAAACTATTTCAGCTTTAAGCGTATCTTAAGTTGGTTTAGAAGAACTACTGAACTAAGCGGAATGAACGCAGGAACAAGGATACAGCGAATGAAGCTGCAAATAACTTATTCGCTGCTCTTGTAACACTATATTCTATAGGCCAGAGCGAGTTACGTAACCATTAGGACTTGCAACAATTTTCTCATGCAATACAGTTCAACAAACCGCCAGGCAGAAGAATCGCCGTGCGTGTACTAAGCTCAAGCGTGTGTTGTGTAAGAGCTTAATTGGCTGGTAATAGTATTGGTGGAAAATGAACATCTTGCCATGTACAAGATAACATAATACAATACGCTACTATATTGTCGATTCTTAAAATATTAGGTTCATCCCTCAGGGGACATACGGCAGGCAATAGGTTCAAGTTAGGCTTGTCTATGCAATGAGGACTGGCGCACCAGGCTGTTGGGATACCTCAGCTGTGGATAGGCCTACAGGACTACAGTCTTTCGTTCCCACTTATTTAGTTTCATACCTTCTTTGCTTCTCTTCTCTGTCTATGTTTCCTCTTCCTTTTTAACTTGCTGTTTTTATGCGAAGGGCATTCTGTGTTGGAACTTGGAACACACTTTGTGCTCCGATTCCACGTTGTTTAAGTCTCTTCACTGTCTTGAAATCGCCTTTGTTGTGGCCAACGAGTAACGAGCTATGCAATTTAGTTATAATATCTATAAATGTAAAGAAAGATTGAAGGAGCCCGTAGCAAATGTAAAGAGGGTTATAGTATAATTTAGTGGATAGTGATGTCGAAATGATAAAAACACCGGAATGGCGTCATCCATGTTAGTTACGCCAGCTCTAGTTCTGAATCAGTTGCACCAGTTTAGATACATAATAATCCACGAGGGCAATGCGCTGGGAGCGAGCAGGAAGTGTGTTTTAACTAGATTCAGATCAAGGCTTCAAAATGAAATGACAGGCCGCCTTTTTACTTGTGCGTCAAATGTGCTCTGATAAAACTGCTTTTCTCCGTCTCGATTTAAGACGATCAACGATCAGTGCCCAAGAAAAGTAATATAAGTTGCTTCATTATAAATTTGATGTATAAAATGTACTTTATAGATTTTTAAAATGTAAAAATGAAGATACTTAGTTGGTAAATTATAATAGTCTATGGTTTACAAAAAGGTTGAAAGCATAACTGGTAAATGTGTTTCAAGTTTGAGAAAGCTTATACTGTAAACGATGAAGATAAACTGTTGTTTAAAAAAGAAATAAAGAAAACATTTTATTTCCAATAAAGTATAACATGAAATGTTGATACATTTGTTTTTAAAACACTTTAACATTAACATCCTTAACTAATAAGAAAGAAAGAAAAAAGAAAAACATTTATTTCGAATAGAGTACAAACATAAACTGTCAATACATTGGTTTTTAAAACACCTAAACCTAAAAGCATCCTTAATTGATAACACATTGGTATTGGGATACCCGTGTAAAATGTTGAGTCAAAAAATGATGGACAGAAAAGCACATCAAAATGAGTTCCTTAGTTCTGCCTAATCTGATTTTGACAGTGCATTTGAATATAAGTTACTAAGAGAACACAATCCTCGTAGCTCTTAGTTGAAAAATGTATTCATTTGTGCTCATTGAAATTGAAATATGAGCTAAAGTCGCGTTTAAATACCTTAACACAGAGACCCTTAATTGTTATTCATACATGGTTATCGTAATACACATGTTAATTAAGTGTTGAGATAAATGATTTAGATCCTAAATTGCTATTCATACATGGTTATCGTAATACACATGAAAATTGTCGGAAACATGATGCGGAGAGAAGCACGAAAAAATGAGTTCCTCTTTGTCGCGGTAGTCGGATTCTGGTAATGAATTTAAAATACAGGTGACCAAGGAAAGCATAATATATGTGAAGCATTACTGAAAACCCTCTCGTTAGTGCGTACTCGTATTGAATTATGAGCAATTAGAACATAGGAACTAGTGATACGAGTGTGAGGGATTAATGTTAGAAGGAAAACGAGCTAATTGGATTCATTTTGCGTCTAGAACTATGAGGTAGGTAGTCGGGATTAGAGACAGTTTTAGGTCTAGGTTTAGGTAGGTAGTCAGATAAAAACACATCGGTATCGTTATACCCGTGTAAAATGTTGAATCAAAAAATGATTGACAGAAAAGCACAACAAAAATAAGTTCTTTCCTTGCCTAATCTGATGATGACAGTGCATTTAAATATAAGTTACTAACAGAACACAATCCTCGTAACGCTTCGTTGGAAAAAGCTTAAAATTTGAAATAAGAGAAAAAATCGCGTTCAAATACCTTAACATAGAGACCCTTAATTGCTATTCACACATGATTATCGTAATACCCGAGTTAAGTGTTGAAACAAATGATTTAGATCCTTAATTGCTATTCATACAAGGTTATCGTAATACCATGATAATAGTCGAAACATGATTTAGAGAAAGCACGAAAAAAATGCATTCCTCTTTGTCGCGGTAGGTAGTTGGATTTTGGTAATGCATTTAAAATACAAGTGATTAAGAAAAGCATAATTCATGTGACGCATTGCTGAAAAACCTCTCGTTAGTGCGTACTCGTATTGAATTATGAGCATAATTAAGAACATAGGAACCAGTGATACGAGTGTGAGGGATTGATGTTAGAAGTAAAATGGGCAGATGTGATTTATTTTGCGTCTAGAACTGTGAGGTAGACAGTCGGGATTTGGGACAATTTTTCACACGGACGCATCATCTAGTGTGCCAAGTGGTGAGCTCGGAAAGAACATAATATTCACTATAACAGAACAAAAAATTGTTACGATATTCCTTACTTACGCTAATAGTGCTGGCGTAAAGAGTTCATCGGAGTCAAAGACAAGAAAAGGATTGTTGTACAATGCTAGCCGTGACATTTTCAACATAGGTGGAACCGTACAAAAAGTTAACTACCCAAAATAGTGTTGTCAAATGTATTCAAGAAAGTAAGAAAGTAAGAAGAGTTACCACGCAAAACTAACAATAGCTATTTAAAACCAGAATAAGAAAATGAAAAAATGATGTTCTTTAAAGTTATGACATTCTTTGATCCTTGGCCTTTTTAAAATGTTTTAATAAAATGAAAAAAGATGCTAAAATACCCTCACATTAACATCCTTTCTTTGCGGTAGTTAATTTGGTTTTGAAAATGCAAATAACTAAGAAAAAAAATCTCTGTGACACATAGTTTACAACACTCTTGTTAGGGTGCGCGAATATTGGATCATGAGTCCATAGCATTTGCAGCATAGCTGGAGTAATACGAAAAGTTAGCTACCGAAAATGATTTCGTCTGAATGCACTCACGAGCGTAGGAAAGTAAAAGTTGCCGATGAATTACGTCGCACGTTCAAATGTTTTAATATGAGCGAAAAATGCTTTCAAATGTCTTGAAATTTAGTCAATGACTTGATATCTGCACATGGGGACCGTCATATTTATACCGGTTAATTTATAAACAAACAAATGGTTGAGAGAAAAGCACTTTTGAAAAGCACTTCCTTTCAGTGCGTTGGTCTGATTTTAACAATGCATTTTATTACAAGGGGTCAAGAAAACATTGTGCATGAGATGCATTGTTGAAAACACTCTTTTTTTTGTGCACTCCCATATTGAAGTTTGAGCTTTCAAACATAGGAAATAGTGAAATGAGGGATTATGGTTGAAAGTAAAACGGGCAGATCCAAATTAATTTGCGTCTTAGACTGTGAGGTTGACATTAGAGATAATTTTACATTGTTTCGGATCAACTAGTATCCTAAATAACTGGCTCGGATAAAATGAAATATTTTACAATAATACAAAAATTAACTTTCAAATGCTACTAGAATTGGCACAAAAAAATTTCCCAGATTCAAATAGAACTTTTAGAAATTATAAGCCCCCAAAACGCCTGTTTTTCATTTATTTTTTAGGATACAAAAAAACTGCGGAGCTCTTTAGGGTAGCAAAAATCTCTCTTAGAGCTGTAAGCGAGCGCTGTAGCTCTATTTCCTGAAACACTTGAGTTATTTCTGATAACAAATTTAATACACACTGATAGTAGATAGTTGAAGAAATGGGATCGTTTTAAATTTTTTGTAATAAAATGAATGGTCATTTCAATCTACTACATTTAATTAACGGCTGTACTGCTTAGTGTTCTTTATGAAAGGTCATGCATTAAAACACAGAAATGAGCTACTATAGTTTCTTTTACTTAATGGGAACGTAGAGAAAATCAAGTTACCGTCAAAGAACATAAACAGTTTTAGGTTCTCATTCCCATGTTATTCTTACTAATAAGTAACAAACAGAGATGAATGAAAGAGATAAAATCAAAACAATGTGACAGATTGATACATTTTAAAATTACACATAGCAACACAATTTCCCAATATAAATGAACCTTATTGAACGGCCGAGTTTAAAATGCTGACCTTGAAGTAGCAGTGAGCAGTTGTAGGGCATTCATGCCATTGTTCAGTTTGACAGTTGAGCAATGTAGAACAGTGGCACAGCCAGTCGAAGATTTCGGAGGGAGGTGGGAGAGGGGAGGAGGGAGTAGGGTCTCTGACAAATAATTTCGGGGTAATTATCAGCAATCTTTTTATTATTTTACTTAAAACAGCGACTGAAAAGGGCCCCTCATCTCACCATTTCGGGGGAGGGGGGCATGGCTCCTGTGGCCCACCCCCCTGGCTGCACTACTGCTGAACAACGAGATGTAACAGAAAGCTATTCACTTTGACAGAGATGCGAGGTGGCGTGGGACGGTCACCGTGAATTTTTTCACTTTGAGTTTTTGATGGGCTGAGGGAAGCATATTTCACATCAGAGCTTTTGAATCTGAAAAAGATTGAATCTGAAAGCGATGTCCCACGTCATTTGAACGGTAGCGAGAGGCATCACTCATCTGATTGTTTTTTTGTAGATCGGAATATAGGGTGGAAGAAATTTTACAACGCCTACATTACTCTGAGGGAGGTTGAGAGACGAAAACATGCGGAAGGCTTTGACTTGATTATTTACTTTTACCCATTATACTTTCAACATTAATCCCTGAAAGCGCAGTAGCCAAAACACATTTGTCAGCGTAACTGGAGACTGTCAAAAGCGTTTTACATTTATGTGTGCCTTTTCATTTTTAACATTAAATGTTTATATAACCATTATCAAACTTAAAAGAATTAGACCTCGAGGAACTTTTTATGTTATTCTCTATATCTTTTTACAAACATTGACATATACTGTTGTAATATCTATGCACGTTTGTCAAGTATGGATTTAAGGTTGGCATTTCAAAAACAAATGCTGAATTTTGTACCAACCTTATTGGAAATAAACTGTTTCTTCTTTCATTTTTTGTTATGGAATTTTTTTAGGAATTTTCATTTTTATTTAATCAATTTTTTTAAAATAGGTGTTACAAGATCAAGTTTCTTGTATTTGCCTTTGCACACAAATTCGGAAGTAAAGTTCACACATTTTTGCAATTTTTTCTGAAGATATCATGATGAGTCCCTCTCAAGATTAGACCACAGCCATTATGATGCAATAATACAAAAACAAAGTGTCTAATAATAAAAAATTTTCATCCAATGTGTTTTTGATCCGATAGAAAAAGATTAAGATTCCACTTATTTTGTTACATGTTATTTACACGTGTGGTTTGAATTACGTTTTTTTTATCAAATTAAGCACCAAGATTTTATTAACTGGCCCGATTGTATGATTTCCTAGCGTCGGAGTGAGCTTTGGGAATTTTCTGATTGCAGTCTTACATGCAAAAAGAATGTATATAGTGTTGCTTGCGTTGTATATATGGTAATTCCGGTCATATTATAAAATTTTTAAAATGGAAGCCTAACGTTCCACGATTGATTTTGGGGGGAAATTTTTTGGGAATATCCTGTCCGACGTAAGTGTGGGGAGAATTTCATGAATAATGTATGATATTGCAACTCTTTGGCTGACTCGTATGCGCATTTTACGGCAATTCTGTAAGAAAAATAGTGTTGCCACTTATTCTGTATTCGAGTATTCTGTGGTCGTTTGAACAAATGCGCACACACGAATACACAGTCAATGTCTCAAGGACTGGATTAGGAACAGATATTTATTTAAAAAACTAAGTTTAAATAGTTATTTTATGAAATTTAATGGTCGAAGGTGTATGTGATGTTGTAAAACTTGAAAAAGTTCTGTAGAAATATTTTATTAGGATTCGAAATTATGTTCGCACATCTTTCTATAGACTTTTTACTAAAATGTTATGAGTAAACTTCTTATGAATTGAAATCACTATTATTGGAAAACAGTTTCAATTCTAGGGGTTCACATGTATCGTCTCCAAAACGCAGACGACCAGCTGCTGATCTGCGGATATTCCTCATTCTCGTCCTGCGTGTTCAGATTCTTCAGAAGATCAGAACAACAGTGAATCAAGGACTGTGGTGGTAGTGTGACGTGCGTCGCTCTCAGTGCGACACATTCTGGTGCTTTGGTTATAGTTAATTTGTTCATATGGCGACGGAAATGAAATGATGTTTTTACATAGTTGTATCGCTCTGCTTTTAGTAATATGCTTCTCATTGCCTTCGCTTGCCAACGTGCGCCAGGAGGATTTTTATAAAAGAAAAGGTAAGAAAGAGTTGAGGAGATTCTGGAGTTGTAACTTGGTCAAGGAAGTAAACCAGCTGTTATTTGATTGGGCGAACTTATGATCTTACAGCATATTCGTTACTATTTTCGTATTTTATGCTTCTTTTTTATTGGGTGCAGTTGCGCAGAGAAAAATTTCATAGTTAGTTGAAGACGTAGATGAGGTCAACACTCCTGTGCAACGGTACGCGCAATTTTTGATCATCACCACCGCTCGAGTGAAGTTACTCAGTTGTTGATAGCTTATCACGTGTTCGTTGCGCTACGAAGTCGAACGTCGATTTAATGAAAGATCTCACATGAATCTGCACTAATGAAATAATTAATTACAATTATCTCAAATTGAATCAAACATCGTATACGTTGAACAACTGCGTCTTGTTTGTTTTTGTATGAGTTGTGGTGTACATTAGATGATGTATTACTCGAAAATCGACTACTTTTTTGTGTTTCTGGTTCTGCATTTTTAAGGACTCGGAATGATTTCTTTAGATTACCAAATTGGTGATTCAATTCTTGAATGAGCTGCAATAATTTTTTGAGTTGGTCATTAGTGATTATTCACACCAAAAAATATTCTTGTAAACTAGACTAGTAGACTTATAACTTTGATTTCTGCTTTGTAAGAATGAGTAATGAAGTCTGCAAAACTTGTTGGTTATGGAAAAAACTTGAAGATTATCCAGTTTGTTTCTGCATTGTCTTGCGTCTCATAAATTGTATAGTTGGCTAATTCTATTATAAATAATATTTTATTTACAGCCATTCTACACTTCAAGGTTTGAAGTTCGAATTTTTCTCCTGTTATCTATTCTAGGTATTAAGGAATATTTGCTACTCATGTCACACTAGATAACTGTTTTAATAATAGTTTATTAGAATAGAATGCATCTAAAAGGGTTTATTTGATTATTTTAACTTGGCTAATTAGGTATAAGATAGGCTCTATATTGTATCTTCAGCTAATTCAAAGTACAAATTTTGAACAAGGTTTTTTTTATCAGAGACTAAATGCAGATGCATCATTAAAATTTCAGTGCTCAAACTTAGACAGATTTGATCACTTTAAGAATTAGCATTTTAATGCATCTTTTGTCAGTGTAGGAGTGTGCTAGCAGAAATTAATAGCTGGTTTACACTTAATATATTTGAGTATGATATATTAAGTGTAAAATATTGTTAAAGTTGTATAAATATTAATATGTTTGAGTATGATATATTAAGTGTAAAATATTGTTAAAGTTGTATAAATATTAATATGTTTGAGTATGATATATTAAGTGTAAAATATTGTTAAAGTTGTTTAAATATTCTCTATTTATAAACAAATTTGTACTGCTGCTAAACTAGATACTTTTAGCTTTCTTTATGAGTTCATCCCATTGAAATATGTGCTCTAATTGGGAGCTATCAAATTTTTGTTTAGATATTAAGCCAGGTTGTTCATAGGTATGCCCTTTTTAATCTGTTACCTTTTCTTCAGGAAAATTTTTAAAATTTAGCCAATCTAATTTTTAATAATTATTCGTCTAAAATAATTTCATTGACAAAAATTATTTCTTCATTTGAAAGAACATTTGGGATAAAGAGTTTTAAATAACCAATTGTATTCAAATAACTTCAGAAAACACAATTTTTTTTGAGATCCTAGTTTAACTAAGCTTTCCAGAACAGCGATCCACTTGAGGAAATGTGTGAAGTGAAAGTTAAAAATTAAACACCGGTTTGTGTATCGTCTCCGCTAGCCTTGCCCGACCGCGATGTCTTATTTTCACACCCTCGCTCTAGCCTATGTTATACGAGACCCGCTTTTTGCGCTCTCGACTTTCCCATGTGAGTCCTTTCTTGGACTGCCACGCTGGATACTCCTACTTAATTACGTCTTCCTCGTGAGTTTCTCATGGCTCCAGACGAGTGCCTTTATCCCATCTCCCAACCCTTCGCCTTGTTCTCCGCCCATACCTTTGCTTGTGATCTCCCTTCAATTCTGCATCATTACGTAACGGGAAAAAATTCCGTGCCTTTCGCCGCGGTCTCCGCCTTTGCTCTAGCTTCTCTCGCGTTCTTCATTGTGATATTATAATATGACATTAATTTTGACGTTTCCAACGAGCTAAGTGACTTCAGTCGTGCATGAACGGAGCATTGCTTCTCGTGAGCCCAATGTCTTTTGTTCCGACAAATTTTGTGTTGTGTAGGAAGTGTCTTTCGTTTAGTCTACTTTTCCTCATTTTACTTCCAGTATTTTAATATATTGTCAACAGACTTACGTTTAGCCATTGCACGACACGGAGATGAGCATGGCCGATTTGATAAACTGCAAAGAGGAAGCTTGAATCGGAACGAATGTTTGCTTTAGTTGAAGTCTGGTTTGCACAGACAGGAATTGCGAGCCATGAAGCTGTCGCAAATTGTGTTTATGTCGGTGTTTCTAGATTATATCATTTTCTGACCCAATAATGATCAAATTTCATTTGGTGAAAAGTGAAAAACCAAATTTTTAAAATAAAATCGAGCCAAGTTCAGAAATTTTGAAAGCAAAAAGATTCATTTGGGAATTTTTGTTCCTGCTTTACATCACTGTGGAAGCCACTGACTTTCTTCACATCAATCGTTGGCGCGGAAACTGCGTAATTGTATATGTTTTATGAAATTCGAGAGTTAATTTAAGGATGCGAGCGCATAGCGTACTTTCTAAGGCAGCATGAAATTAATATACTTAACTCGTAAAATAATATTATTTAGCTGAAGAAATTTTACTCAATGTTTCTCACTTATGTAGGTTTCTTTGAAATGAAAATTTGACTTTTATCCTCCTTTAAAGCTAATTAAATTTAGCGAATAATGTCCTCAATTTGAACCACTGACGAAAATTTCTAGCATTTCTTATTGCGTTCACCAAGAGTTGGCTGCTAAACTTCACCATTTGAGCACGGCGTGCAATTAATATAGCATGGGTCCGTGAAATTATCTCAGCTGCGGCGGACCTGTACTCGCATGTACGCTCATTTCCTGCGGCAGTTGCAATTAGCGAGACGCAAAACTGCAGCCCTGGGGCCGGATTTGCAAACAATTTACCTTGTCGTAGCTGGCAGTGATCATTCTTTTGACGGCTTGGCTACGCTACGTGATGCTTTCTTCACCAAAATGCACGAACTTTGTTTTGAAAAAATTCATACTCAAAAATTGTGGTCGAAAATAACCAGCACGTAGCGTAACCAGGTCGACAGAAGAATTACCGCTCTCGGCTATACCGCTATAACTGAATTACTGGAAAATTAGGCTCCGGATTGGTTGCAGCTCACGCGGTGATACGTGGCCCTGGCCATCACTTCATTGGTCCGGCCCGCAATTATAGGCAAGTTGTCATCCTCCTTTCAGGTGCACGCTACGTCCAGCTGCACCGTGTCTGGCTAAGATGACCACATCGTGATATTGTTTTTCACGCTCCGGGTCATTGCCACGCCTACTTATGGAGCATTTCATAACGGTTTGCACCGTGTCTGGCCAAAATGACCATATCGTGATACTTGTTTTTCAAGCGTTGGGTCACTGCTACGCCTACTCATGGAGCATTTCATAACGGTTTCTTGTGCTTCCTGTTATGCGTTGCGTAATTAATCGCTTCCTGTTTCGAAGCATCGTTTTTGCCCAGCACCTCAAATTTCTTCCGTCCGACGCTAAGCTGGAAATCTGTATGTGCAGTTGTAAACGTGGTCAGTTTCCCGCCATTACGCCCTTTTTTATCGCTGCATGTATGCCATCACCTAACGTAGGTTGTTGCGATATGACTGATTATATATCCGTATTTTCTTCCTACTTTTTTTAGCTTGCTACTACACCTACTGAAACGTTGATTTTTTAATGCTTGTGGTACGGTTTGCGAAGCTTGTATGTTAGTCTTTCTACACTTAATGCAATGCAGACGAGTTATGTACGGACATGATTTGTAATTGCATATTACTGACGCACTCTTCTCTCCAGCTTGTACAATTCAGTTGGTAAATGAACTTACTAGTTGGGTTCAAGTTCTTCGTTTTTCATGCATTTCATTTTAATTATCTCCTACATTGTACATAAAATGTTCATCGCAAACAATTAACAAATCAGGCACCGGCAACATTTATATAATAAATGTGTATGTGGTTCACACCCTCTGAATGTCATTATAAATCACGGTAATGGAGGAAAATATATGTTAAATTGATGGCTTACATTGTAGTGATCCTTTTCAGTTGATATCCAATTTATGTTGGTCTTTCATTTCGTGTTTGTTTTACGGTCAATAAATGAAATTTGTTGACGATCGTATTTTTTATGGTCTTTCTAGCATCAATACCTCTCCTACCATTTCTGGTCTTATTAATACCAGGAATTTTGGTGATCTAAAGTTATCAGGCCAAATTGACGAGCCTCTCAGCATGGTTTGCTCGCATTGGTGCATTGGTTACCCAACTACTGAGAGGGAGCTATTTAAGTTACACCTCAGCGGCGAGTGCTGAAGTGCTTCCGCCCAGCCCTGCATTATCTCTGAGGGATGATAGCCTCTTCCTACGAAGCATTCGTTGCTCATACTGAGATAATGAACTCGACTCGGAGCTACTCTCACAGAGATATGTCTGATAGGAATTTGTTTACTCGTACGAAGTAAGCAAAAAATTGTACTTGGTTCTGTGCGTCTTGCACCGTACTTCACCTTGACGATTAGAATTCCTGAACTTAGCCTCAGAGCATGAACTGTAGGTGTAGGAATGTCATTGCAATTGTGCTTAATCTCGAAAAATAGGAAAAAATCTAAAGAGATTCCTGACAGCCCAGTCCATGTATAAAATTTGCGTTTAGTTCTAGATCTTTTCCGCGCGGTACACCTTAACGCTTACAATATTAAACTCGAAGATTTTGGTCTTACGGATATCCTAAACGGAAGATTAGGCCAATGATATCTATGCCTGGTATTTAAGAGCTGTTGTGCGAGATACTATTAGGCCCATCATTCACTAACTTTTGTAATAACTTGTTAACGTGTTTTCATATATTTTCCGTAGTCACGAGGGTCTTCGAGACCTATTGCGGTGGAGGGATGTTTTCATCGCAACGTATGATAGTGCGTGTTTATGTTCAATTGCTCAAAACGCCTCGCGTATGCACTCCAGTTAACAAGATCCCGGTGAGGGCATCGGCCAGAGGAAGAGTTTAGAATTTGCTAGCTCTGCGTTGGAGTTCAGGGTATAGCTTCAAATTGCAAGCTTTGCGTGGAGTTCAGAGAATACAGTAGCTTTAAAGTGCTCGCTCTGCATGGAGTTCAGAGAATAGCTTCAAATTGCTAGCTGAAATCGCTTCGCGTATGCACTCTCGTTGGCAAGGTAATGATGAGGGCATTGGCAACAGGACACACCCTCGCTGCCACGTAAGCTACCTGCCTGCCTGCCCCGTACGTGGCGCTCGCAACGCAAGACCTGCGCTGTGTTGCGTCACGGCCGCGGAAGAGGCACAGGAAGGCACGCACGCTCCTTACGCTGTTGCGCCACATGCAGCTTTTTGTCTTGTGTTCCGTACTCTGATGAAACTCAGCGCGAACTGTAAATGTTGCCTGTGTGATGAAGTACGCGGCAAGTGCATTCTAGCTTCCAGTCCATCCTCGAGTTATGCGTCGTCCTATGCAAATCTTCATGAATACGGATGAAAAATGGTCTCATTCAACCAATGCGATGCTTGTTTTTAGTTATGAAGTATTTGGGAAAATTGAAACTAATTTTTATTAGTACGAGTTTAGGTTCGCCTGAGTTTGTCACATAACTAGAGCATTGACTATATTGTCCTTTGGTTTTCGTTGTCTGGGAACTCAGCGCTTTTCGGGCACTGTGTGGAAATGTTTGAGCTGAGCTGTACGTTAGGAATTTGTGCTTTGCTCGCCAATGTGCTTTGGGGCAATCAGCTCTCCTAAGTGATATCTCCGCTCCTCGGTGATACCAACTGCAGAATTAGCTCTGCTTGTTTGTTGTTAGAATCTGCTGTAGTTTGTTAAGTCCTATTTTTCTATTTCCTCTATCCCGTTTCCCATCGAAGGCAGTTTACCTATTTTAGTTCTGGCTTGTGGCAAGAATTGTACTCCGTGTGACCCATCTATGAAGCATTTCGTGTTTATTCTTTTCGCGTATGTGATATACTTGAACTGTTTTATATTTCTGGTTGTGTCGACCGAGAAATAATAATTTTGGGGCGCGTGATGCCGTTGAAAATAAGTCGTGAGAGTTTCTGTGGTGGTTACCATCGCGCATAAACAATGATACAACCAAAGTTAGGCCGTTGTTTTCATGTTCAGTGAGAATTTTTGATTTGTGTCAATACGTTTACCTTTTTGTTACCATAAAGTGTGGAGCTTAAGCAGCGCTCGTCTCTTTTTGAGTTTATTTTTCAGGTGCTGACGGCTGCCTGATGCCATGAATTTCCAAGTTTATTCGCTTACCGGCCTCGAAAATTTCCCTCCTAAGCTCTGCTACCGCTTCACTTGATTTTGATTTGCCTTAAAGTTCCTAGAGTTAGGACGAAAATTCAGAGCCAACTTTTAAAATTATCGTGGAGATGATTTTTACCTATTTTTCACTTGTTATTACATTCACACGTACTGGATTTCATTATTCTTGTGCTAGGTGTTATTTCATCGAGAAGATGGATGAGATGTAAATACTTCTAATCCAGTGGCTTGAAATTTATTTCTTCTACGCTAACGTGACAAGGAGCGAAAGGCTGTTAATGTCCTACTTCTGTAATTGACAAGGAGCTAATGGCCTTCAATTGAGGCATCTTTTACGGATCGAAACTTGAGTGCCCCGTTCTAAACATCTTCGAGGGCGCGGTTGTTTTCTACTTTCCTGAAGGCCAAATCTCCTTGTCCTACTTCACTGGCCCACTCACCTGCCTGTCCGTCGAATGTGTGATAAACAGTGCAATAATCACAAGGCAGCTCCGTTCCATTGGAGTTGGCATGCCTCCA
The DNA here is from genome assembly GCA_014220935.1 of Platorchestia sp. MABIK. Taxonomy (NCBI): domain Eukaryota; kingdom Metazoa; phylum Arthropoda; class Malacostraca; order Amphipoda; family Talitridae; genus Platorchestia; species Platorchestia sp. MABIK. Next base: position 159,492 of record JACJUY010000836.1, on the reverse strand, counting down.
TATCTGCTTGGGTTGTGTGCCCGCTGAAGAAAGCACGTTGATTTTTACTATTCATGATACGTGAGAATCGATGCCCTCCATATCGGCTCCGGCTCATTTGAGGGCATTGCCCTCGTCATAGCTCTTTTGCTTAATTTATTCTCGCACTGGTGAGTGCGGATGCCGGGCGGCTTTAATTGGTGCCGTATATGTCCCGTGTGATTGCGGCCTAATGCTCGCAGTGAAAAGAAATCACTTCGGTGGAGTTGCGAGAGGCTCGATTTTGGTTGTTGCGCAGGAACAGAATTCGTCGCTTTTACCATGAATTTCTCTTTGTTGTAGATAAATTAAATTTTCTTGATATTCTATGCTTATTCTTGAAGGAATTCGACCTCACCTGTCAGCGTAGAACGTACGTCTATCTTGTGCGTGAAAGAGTTGAATATTTTCTAATTTAGTTCTTCACTTTTGTGCTGTACTGCGCCCTGAGCTTCATAGCAGAACTGGTTATAAATTCTAAGCTCACTTACAAAACCGTTTGGTTACTTAGAGCCATCCTGTTAGTCTCAATTTAGCAGCTAAGACTTTTATGTTATTTCACGTTACTCCGCAGCCAACTGTGAAACATTGCGCTGTATTTCACCCGTACTTGGCTGTGCCAATCTCCAATTTACTAAACGGTATTAAACGACGCCGTGCTCATAACTTCATTTAGTCTCTTAAGCCTGTGGCTATGTGCAGTGTTCCCAAGACTTAGACGGTGTTCTGCGCAGCTCGTCTCTCCCAGCATCATCATTTTGTGAGAGCAACGCGTAATGCTTACCAGTGTTCGTGAACCAACGGGTTGTCGCAAGCCACGCCGTTTCCGGAGTTAACATTGGTCGCTATTTTTTGGGAGTTGTTTTGGTCTCTTGTTTTATTATGATTGTTTTTTTTTGTTTTTGTTTCTTAACACAGGAAGCCTCATTTCACCTGAGGCTTTCCTTCATGAGTCATCCACCGATTCAGTGACTCGGTGAGGACCTTGAGCGATCTTTTCTAACGTCATCGCAGAGGTACAGTTGGCAGCGTAAGTTCTGAGTTAGATCCTAACGTAGCCAGCCGACTGAGAGGAATTTAACCTTCTACCTGTACCGCTAAGACAACCTAAATCGCTCAAAAACCCGGCCATTGGACGCAGTCTTGCCGCTTGTGACCAACACAACCAAATTCGAGCTTTCTTTACCCCGAGGTTCATGTGCCGTGACATGAGCTCAGTAACGCAGCATTGAGCTCCACATTACCTCCAATTTTGAAGGTTGCTTAGCCTTGTAATTGAGTTAAGGGTAACGAGGCCGCGCGTTGTCATGCCGACGGCTGCTGTGTGTGGATGAGTCATGGCGAAGAGGAGAGGGGGGAGTGGCTGAGGGGGTAGGTTTGGGGGTTACTGCCCTCGGGGTCTTCCGGCGAGTGTGTAAACTGGACTGCCGAGCTGCGGCATTGTTAGGGATGCGTGTACTGTTGGTGTACTGTAGCTGACGGTCTTGTGTTGGACACATGTACTGTTGGTGTACTGTAGACTGTCCAGAAACGCTCCTATAAAGAGGCCACACACTGCTTGAATTTAAATAGTAAAGAACGGGGACTTTACAAACGTTGCGCTGTGTAGGCGAGGTAGCAAAGCGCTGTTGTTTTCCGATCCAGTGAATCAAGTCCTAATAAGGAGACAGTGAATTGACCGCTCACAGCTCTTGCACTTGTCATATTTACAGTCAGTAATTTGAGCTCAAATTCTTGTATGGTATAACTTTTATAGTTCAAATGTCGCTCTTTCATACAGGTGTATCTGGTGTTGTGTGAAATTCACGAATAATTTAATGTGAAATGCTCATGTTGGGTAGCTTGCACTTTATCTATGTTTTTAATAAACCCATTGTTGTCTTAGGTTCTCTCATGATAGGAGCTCGACGAATGTACGATGTCTCCAGTGAAAGTTAATGTTCTTAGTGCTAACATTACTAAATTTATAGTTTAGCGGATTAGCCTTTTTTATAGTTGAAATAGGGGGCATAGTAATTGTAAGTGCTGCTTCTACGAATTGCTACCGCCTCAATGACCTTTCAGAACACTGAGTCTTATTCGCCCGCCTGCGAGTTCCTGAAACGTGAAATTTGCTGAGTGCGACTGGGCAGTTGCATCGAAATATTTTATTTTGCCAGCCTCGCCTGCCTCAAGTTGTCAGGAACAGAAGTTGGACGTAGACCGTTGCGCTCGTAGAACATAATTCCGATATTTGCTTGTGCTGTCTAAAGTGAATAGCTGCAAAGTTGCCTATTGAACCTTTTTGTGTTACGAAAATTATTTAATTTGTTTTTTTTTTAATTAAGTTGCAGATAGACCACTCAAACATGTGACAATTCCTCTTTGTAGCCAACTTTTAAATGAAAAAGGAAAAAATGCCTAAATGGGAAATCCTTCAGGGGGATACAACTATGGTATCTATCGGTATTAACGCTCATAATGGGAAAAGTGAGGTACTGAGCCNAAAACAAACTTGAAGTTAATCAATCGAGTGTGAAACTTTAAATAATTTAAAAGGCCAATCTGGCACAGAAGTGTTGGTTGGTCGCGTGGCTGCCCATTTGAGGACGCTCGGACCGACAGCGGTCAGCTCTCATTATGTGGAGACACAATCATGGCAGCTCCAGTTATGGAAGCCGTGTATGCTCCACCGATTAATTTCTTCCTTCTGAAACGTGAGGTCGTGGACTTGGAAAAGTCCTGTATTTTATGACGAGTGCAATTAAACTTGTTTGAGTAAATATGGATTGTTCAAACGTTCACTGCACAATACGCGTCTCGTTTTATTCAGTGCTTCTGCACGTGTCAGGGCTTATTCTTATTCCTGTACGTTGAATTTCATCAAAAAATCGGACCTGCGTTTCGTAAAGAGCGTAACCCATTCCGCCAACTGGATATGAATTCGATGGGTTCAGCAGCGTTCAGTAGGTGTGTTGTGCTTCTGTTGGGGACAGCTAAGGTGACAAGTGCAGCTCTAAATCATAAAAATGCTTATTTCGAGCATAGCTTATCGGCTCGCACAGAGTCTTAGCAAATCCATCGTAAGCCTGTCTCTAAACGTTAGCTTTACTTGCAATGATTTGATGCAATTAGAATGACCATTCGAGTTGAAAGATCTTTTATAATCTGGTATTTAAAATTCAAAAAATGCTTGAAATTATGTACTATCAGGGATAGACACGTCAAAATTAGCTGTGGAAAAAGGCACAACTGATCTAAAAAAGTTCTTTCGTTTGATTCATTGTAGGATTTGTTATAGAGCGTGTAAGATTTTGCAGAAATGTTGAATATCGCTGATCTGTTCAGTAGACGGATTTTCAGTTGACATATTCACGGGTTACATTCTTTCCAAGATTACATTACAACAATATGAATTTTAGAAGACGTTTCAAGGGAACTGTACAGCGATTTTTTTTAGTAGTTGTCGCCAGAGAAAAGTGAGGATCAAAGCGCGAGATACAAAACTTCAGCGTATGTTTTGAGCTTGGCAGACGCGTGGCCGCTGTTGCAGAATCAAGGTTAATGTTGGCTATGTCATTCACTGCCTAAAAGGTTCACCAAGTCGAGGGCTTTATACCGACACTTGTTTCAAGGCCAAGTTAAATGATTTCGAGGACAGAATTGAGCCACGACTGATGCAGCTTTGACGTATTCGCTAGCCTTGCATGCCAAGTCGCGTGGCTCATGCGTGCTTGGCGAGACATTTTTAGCTGCGCGGATGAACCCTTTCCTCGACAATTTTTTTTAAAAGCGTTTCTTTTTCAGACTAATTTTTTTATTTTGGTTCTATATAGTAGAACCTCACTTGTTGAGAAATAGTCATTGTCTGATAAACTGACAGAGTTATCAGAAATATTCAAGCTTCTGAGGGAAGGTTCATATTCACTATCTTCCGTTGAATTAAACATTTGGGGTGTAACACTTCGAAATGCTACAAAAAATGAATGCAAATGTGGATGCAAACAACACCCATCCGACGACAATGGCTGTTGGAGCAAGTCTATTAACAATGTCCTTGAAATCCCACAGCTCTACCCTATCGCCTCTGCCAGGCGTACGATTTGACGAGAATACTCGTTTCATACGTGGAATGGCTTACAAAGGCTTAAAATCGACGAGTAAATACGAATGTAGCTGATTTTTGAAGGTAAAGTTTTAGACGAGTATACTCGTCGACGACTGAAAAAATAACATTTTGTGAAGACGTGTATAAACGTTTCTGCCGGGGAAGGGGTTAAGGGGGGCAACCCAGGCCAAATTTGGCCCCCGCGGGCCACCTGGATCGATTTTTTTGTTGTCGAAAAAGGATCCTTAAATGATGGGTTATTGTGTCCTAATATTTTATGGTGCTACGGACGCGAGCCCCCCTCTCCCCCCCCAGGAGGGGTCCAAAGGGGGTAGGAAATCGGCAAAAATTGACTAAGGTTTTTTTTTGTTGGAAAAGGATCCTTGGGTGATGGATTATTGTGTCCTGATATTTTATGGTGCTACGGACGCCAGAAACCCCCCCAAGGAGAGGTCCAAAGGGGGTCGGAAGGGGACCAGATTTGATTAATTTTTTTTTGTTGGGAAATGATCCTTACTTTACATGGATTATTGTGGCTTGAATTTCCTCACGAAGATTGCTTCCCAAAACAACTGGAGGATGTTGTCGGCAATGCTGTGCTTACATGGACGTTAGCACTCATGGGAGCGGGAGTTTTTAGGGTTGTCGAGCACCCTGTTTACCAAACTACGCTCGGGCAAGTAGCGCTGCAATGCAGGCATCGGTCGCAGGCAAGGACATCAGTCGCAGTGATTTCGTCATTCACTGTTGTGCGAACCTTGACGAGGTGAACAGAGTGCGCGTGTTCAGTGCAAATTTTGTGAACAGTACAAGCATTCGAAATTATCCAAGCTATAATGCCACCACCTAAAAAGCGGCGCAGGCAATCGATGAAAATAGGGAAGTTGGCAGCGTTATTTAAAAAGAAACGTTATGCAGAGGAAACAGTTGCAGAGGATTATGAAAAGGAAACAGTTACAGAAACTAATACGTTTGAAGCTTATGAAGAGCCCCAGCCATCCACTTCTACCTTCCCAACTACATCTAATGAAGAGCCCCAGCCATCGACTTCTGCCTTTCCAACAACATCCTTTAAAGGAGCAAGTACGTCGTATCTCCCGAAATGGGCCTCTACGTACCGTTCAAACTATGATGACTTTTCATCAGAAGACGATGCTTCTGCCACATACGACGGCGAACCGTCGACGGTGAACCCATGTGGTGACAGCCTGGCTTCTGGGGGATGTCCCAACAATGAAGAAAACAGAACAGCTAGTGGCGGCGCACGAAAGAAGACATATGATATCCGAAATGAGTTGTTGGCAAAAAATGAAACCATCAAAAGTATGAACGAGGAACAAGAACTCGCCGAATTAGGTCAAGGAATCGGACTGTATGACAATGAAGGTCTACGAGAAAATGTTCAAATGTTGATGTCATGCCCGACTTGTCCCAATTGTGGCTCTCAGTTGGCTGTGGAAACGAAAAAATACGACTTGGATTTCTATGTCGTAGGGAGATGCAGATCATGCGATGAAGAGTTCGGTAACCCTGTCACTAAGCTCAACGACAAGAGAAATATCTCCAGAGGTACAGCTGGACTCGTAAGTCATTTCATGGACACAGGCAGTGGCTACAGCGACCTTTGCAAAATAACTTCGAAGATGGGACTTGGAGGGACGATCAATAATCGCCGCTACTACGATTATCATCAGGTTATCTGCGAAGAGACGAGCAACATGAGTCAAAATCTAGAATCCGTAGCAGCTGAAAGCGTCATATCATACTATGAGAATGAGCTCAACATACAGCGTGACGAAGATGGAGTACTCGATGTTAACGTATCTTATGATGGGACATGGATGACTCGCGGACATGCTTCGAAAATGTCCGCGGCTTTCGTTATCGAGTGTGACACGGGAATGATTCTTGATCATGAGTGCCTCAGTAAGCACTGCTTTACCTGTATAAAAATGAGAAACAGAGACAAAGACGATCAAGAAAAGCTCGATGAAGATATGGAGAAACATAAGGCATCGGGACACTGCAGTGCCAACTATGAAGGCACATCTGGAGGAATGGAGAAAACGATGGCAGTGAAGATGTGGAATCGTTCTATAGATAAGAACTCAATGCGTTATTCGATTATGGTCAGCGATGGGGATTCTTCTACCTATGCTGCCATATGTGAGAACACCCCCTACCCCGTGGAAAAAGAAGAATGCGTGAACCACGTGTCAAAAAGACTAGGAACTAGGCTCAGAAAATTGAAGAACGATTACGTTGTGGAACAAGTTACAACGGCAGGCAAACATTATAAAAGAAGCGTACTGGGCGGCAAGAACAAACTTACTAATAATGTCATTGATGACTTAGGCAATTATTACGGAAAAGCTATCCGAGACAATAAAGATGGCACAATTGAGGAAATGCGGAATGCATGTATGTCAGGATTCATGCATACAACAAGCTCTGACGAAAATCCATCACATGAATTGTGCCCAACTGGAGATGAATCATCGTGCTTCTATAACAGAGCTATTGCCAACGATGAAGAGCCACCAAGTCATGATACAATGAAAGTGCGTATGTCATTGGACACCGAAGAGAAAGAAAAAATTCAGGCCGTCTACGAATCTCTAACGACAGATGAACTCATGGGAAGATGCCTCAAAGGAAGGACTCAGAATGCAAATGAGTCCCTTCATTCCAAACTCTGGAGTAAAAAACCTAAACACAAATTTTACGGGCTAAAGTCCCTGCAACAAGCCGCGGACTCAACTGTCATGGAGCATAACTTCGGCTTCACTAAAGCAAATGTAGTGGCAAGTATGCCTTTCTCAAAACCCACTAAGGAACAAAAACAATCAGATAGTTTCCGAGAAAAGCGCAGACAGAGAAAATCACACAAACAGCGAGCACCTCGTCGAAACACGCGCACAGGTGAAATGGAAGATCCCGAGTATGGCAGCGGCCAGCACTAGGGTTGAAAAGTTGTCAAGTTTGAGAACTTTGATTGTTTTAGTTTATAATGGGAACGTTCTATGCGGAATATACATACATATTCAGAGTTGGTGTCTTTTAACATTGGTTTCGTTATGTGTTTATTAATCATAAGCGGAAAAGAGCTCTATAAATGCGGGAAAAAAAATTGAGTTCGAAAACTTGTTTTAATTTTTAAAAATTTATTTGCGGAAAATAAATATTATACATAAAAAACTGGCGACCATTATAAAAAAAGGATCATGTAATCTACCAAATCGTCTTCTACTCTACAAAAGTCCGAAAATTTATACCGAACAATGTTCGCGTGTTGCAACAACAGCTCCGTGGTGAGTACTCAAATAAAAGAGAATATTTTTATTTAATTTAATGCACGATATTTCGTACATGGGATATTGAAATTCACACGGAAAATGTTGCAGATTATTCGTAGATGAAAATAGAACATGGAAACAGCATTCGTTTACGAAAATTTTCCATGATATTACAATTCAATAAATATATTTTTGCTTTTGGGCTCTCCTAAAAAATCATACATTTGAACATTCAAAAGAAGACTAGTCATTGAGTTTTTAAGCTAGAACAAAACCAAAGACAATTTTAGAATCCATGGAACATTTCTAATAAAAAAACGTCAGCAAACTTCCAAATTGTCCAAATTTTTTTTTTATCAGTCTCAAAACCCAAAATTAGTGGATATTTGATTTAGTGATAAAATATCGCATGTAAAAAAAACGATAAGTTAGAAATGTAAAAATTTTCTACCGTACGTTTGTTAGAAGTGCTCCAAGAATTCTAAAACTGTTTGGTTTTGTTCTGGCAGAAAAACTCAATGACTAGTCTTTTTTTTTTAAATATTCATAAAAATGTACCAAAAAAAATTTTTCGTATATAAAAAAAAGATAAGGCCTAAATCGGAAAAGTTACATGAGTAAAAAAAGCAGTCAAAAAAGTTACATGAGTACTTTGTGACTGCGGATTTTACTTGAAGGTTTGTTAGCGTGATGCTTTGTCAAAGAGATCATGAAACACGCAAAAAATCATCTTTCTCTCTATGTGATGAGTTTTCTTGGCACCTGTAGTCAAGAAATGGTACCCGCTTGCAAGCTTACATCGGTATTGTTTACATATTTGCGTCACAGGAAACATTCAAGAGAACAAATCATTTTCTCATTTTAAACATGTCGAAGTCAACTAATTCGAACATCGGCCGATGTCGACACCATTGCTCATCTGCACCACAGCAGAGTTGTTAGTCATTGTTCTCCCGTCCCAGCTGCCTCTCCCCTCTTCCTCTGTTTGCCCTTCCTGTCACCGTTCGACGAATTCTTCATTTTCATGCTCCCACTCAATACAAAACCGGAGCTTCGATATTTATATCCACAGCTTGTGCACCATTGTTTCGTTGATGTCTCAATCTCAGCGCCGTTACATTCGATAACTTGCGATGGTTTGTTAGCGATATCTTGATGAAGACTTGCTCCATGCGCGCTTGTAGCTGAGTTGGAGTGCTTTATACTTTAGTTGAACTTCAGTTGAATTTCTCTGTGGTAAATATCATAGCTAAATATGGGTGTGTTCAAGTGCATAATCATTAAATTTGGTTGTGTTTCAATATTTTGGTTGAAAATAAGATAATGAAGTGTCATTTTGGTCAAATTTTTGTGTAGTAAGGGTATTTTAGTTGCATCTTCGTTTTGTGTGGTGAAATTCCGTGCTGGGTGGGGCAAATAAAATGCCAGCGTTTTAAAACGCTATTAGGAAAAGTAAAACGATACATACAGAATTATTTGTTGTTTTTATTCGAATCAGTTTACAATGCTGTTTGTCTGCTCGCTTTTTGAAGATGGCATCGGGAAGATGGTGTTGACCACACACATCTAACCATCACCACCACAGATGTTGTGCGCACCTTTCAAAACTCGGGCATTTATTTTGCCCCACCCTGTACATCAACGAATATTTGAGTTAAATTTTGTAGTTTGAAGCAGTATTTTCGTTCAGTTTCATTGTATCACGCTGTATTTTAGAAATACCTTCATGTAATAAAGAGTATATTAGTTAAATTAAAACGCATCAGAATACTTCAGTTGAACATTTGGGTGCTAAGAAGTTTTATGTTTCCTACGTAAGCGTAAGACGGAGCGTGTGCTTGCGGGACGCGCTGCTGCCAGCCACATGCTGTGAGTCATACTCACCACACGCGCAGCTCGCATTACACCGCGCCGGGCCCTAAACCAGCGCGCGTATGGGGCTTACGAGCCCAGGCCCCGCAAAAACAATATCGTTGTGTGACTCGCAGCGTCAGTTGTGAGGTGCTTCGAACGTTTTATCGTTCACTTATGTTTTGCTTGGTGCGGGGAATTGGTTGAACTGTAACAAACGTGTGTCGTATTTGTTTTGGGTTGCGATGAAAGACATTCTATGCTGACGGTCAAGAACTATAAGTTAAGAACTGTGGCTTATAGTGATGACGTTTTGTCCCAAGATGAGTAGGTAACTGACGCAATCGGTGTGTAGCCCATACATTTTATATCAAAATACGAGGGCACGCGTTATTTTCCATTGCTAGCGGTCGTGTTGCGTAACTGCAGTAAATTTCCTACCAAGTCAACTGCTTTTCACTTTCTTGATGGATATGTGCGGGTTTTCCACGTTTTATTGTAAAGTTGGTGTAGGAAGAGTTCGTATTGACAGTTCTAACTCGGGTGTTTGACTGCGGTTCCCTGAGCTGAGTTTGCGAAGTGTGTTGAGTTTTTCACGTTGGAAATATTGTACTTCTCTCATAGAGAGTAGTTTACTTTCAATGATAAATTATATATTCATATCTAAGTATTAACTTGCCTAATTGAAGTTGAGCGCAAATATCTTAAGATCGTGAAAGACAATATCCGTAGGACTTAGTAGATATTTCAGTGTGATTATGTTATATTGCTACTGTGGTCAGAAAGCCAAAATGCTGACACCAGCTACACGATTGCGTAATAAATATTGATGTAAAACACGAAAAAAGGAATCGTTTAAATATTCAAACGATTTTTTACTTGCTACAAATTTCAGGGAAAGAGGGGTGGCATTTCATACATCGCCTTCCTCATAAAATTAACCTTAAGCTTTATACGTGTCTATTGTTTGGTAAATTTTACGGAGAAAATTACTAATTATTTGTGTTGAAATTTTAGCTCCAACAGTTCTTGTCCTGTCAATTTTAGCTCCAACAGTTCTTGACCTTAGTTTTGCACTAGTTATATGAGAAGGTAAGTAAATAATACCTGCGGTACATTTCAATTTCATAACTTGCTATGCTCTTATTGATGAAGTGTGTTAATGGAAATTTTCGCTGAACATATCTTGTGACTTGAGCGTTTCTCGGGCGTGTCGCATACCTGAGCAGCTACTCGTCAGGGTGCCATGGGGACTCCTCGGAAGTAACCATGGCTGCTCATCGCGAAGTCAGCAACTTTTGTCGCAGGAGTCTGTCATGGATTTGGTTGTCTGATGAATAAATCTTGGCGACGTCAGCAACAATTGTTGCTGGAGTCTGTCGTGGGTGTGGTTGTCTGATGAATAAATCTTAGCGACGTCAGCAACAATTGTAGCTGGAGTTTGTCTTCAGTCGTTTGGTTTTGTGGTAAACCATGGCTTCTTATTGTGAAATCAGCAACTTTTGTTACACAAGTCTGCCTTGGGGTTGGTTGGATGATAACTAAATCATCGCAACGTCAGCAGCAATAATTGTTGTTGGAGTCAGTCGCGGGTTTTTTGTGTGATATGGAAGCACTTCTATTTCTATATTTTCGCGTCTTTTCCTCGTTAGCAGAGGTGATATTTCGTGACGCTGAAACACATGAAGGTCGTTGATAGTTAATATATAGCATAATTCAAAAGTTCGTTTCGGTGAGATGAGTCATGCCGTTATTTCAAAACACTCTGAGTGCATATGGCAGTTTCACTGAAATATAATGTTCTGGAATTTTTCACTGTTTCTATTTTAAAATAATCTGCCTCAACAGTCCACTTGGCGTATCCGTGCTCTCACCGAGTGAGTTCTCGCTCAATCATTATTTATTATTCAAATTAATATAGATGTCACAGCGTCATTACTTCGAGTTACTGTGCTAATCATTGCGTTCCTCTCCAGTAGGTCGAGTTGATATTCTCTAGAAGCCAACTTCATTTTCAGATAGTGTTTTCAAAGCAATAATGAGGCATGAAATTCGTTTGGGGGCGGCAAAGAAAAATTTGTCTCTTGCCTCTCCCATAAATTAGGCAAGGCTCTCTTCAGATCATCTGAACTGACATGAACACCAATTTACGATGCTGTCTTTGCACTAATTTTACGATGAAACCTCGATGATATAGTGATCATAACCTCGTTTTGAACCACATAGGTACTTAACCTGATTTTTGATGAATTCCGTTATGGCTGCACGTGAATTTTTGATGAATTTCATTATGGCTGTTCGCGAATTTTTGATGAATTCCGTTGTGGCAGTCGTGAATTATTGATGAATTTCGCCATGGCTGTACGTGAATGTTTGGTGAATTTCGTTAGGGCTATACGTGAATTTTTGGTAAATTTCGTTAGGGCTATACGTGAATTTTTGAGTTTCGTTATGGCTGTACGTGAATTTTTGATGAATTCCGTTATGGCTGTACTTAAGTGTGGGCATTAGCTTATCATAGGAGCTCTTTGATGCGCGTGTTGCGGCCCGACACAATGGCGGTGCCTTGTGTGAGGTGCTGGCTGCTGCTCTCACACAAGGCCGCCCTGTGGGTGTCACTCTGGAGATTTGTTTAGGATCCCCTATATTGGCTCTCTTAATGGTTCATTAATGGCCCTTACTTAGCTTGTGGTGTTGCTAGTGTACTCCATGACTTCCTGATGATTCGATGTTCTTGACTTCAATGAGGTATAATTTTAGGGAACCAGGATTTGGCGTAAAGAATTGTTGAAGTTGAATGTGTAATTAAGTTTAAGTGAAAACTAAATTGTAATAGTTTCTCAGATACCAATTATATTCATCGGCTCCCAAACAAACAGATATCTCTTACGGAGACATAAATTCGCTCAGGGGAATTTACTCCCTTTATCTTCCAATATCGAAGTGTGCGCAGTCGCAAAACCATGCGACTCGATTATTGTTGTTGAGGCACTATCAGCAATCCTCTCTTTTAATTTCCCAACATTAAGTTGTACCTTATTCGATCCACGAAAGCTTCGAATTCGAATAGCACTCCCCAAACAATTCGAATCTACTGATGCCGTCAAGTCACTATCAGTTATCGAAGCCCCATTCTAATTTCCTGTGCGTCTCAAGTTCTTGCCTTCATAACTCAGCTCGTCGCCCACGTTGGCGCTGCGGTTCGCATGCCCGAGAAGCCAGACAGTTCTGCAGAACTGCTCAATTTATTCGACGTTCTCTGTGCTGAGCTCACTAATGCAGAGTGATGGCGGCATTGGGAGCAGTTCGGAGCGGCTTCCATCTCCAGGTGGAGACGTGTTGTGGCGGACGCTGCACCGCGCTTTTACTTCCATATTCTTAGTTTTAAAATTGCGCGTAGCGAATGATTACTGGTATCGATTTAGTTTTTGCTGGTGCTAAGCGTTGTCCTTTCAGGGTTAATGTGATCAATCGTCAGCGTCTTACGGTGCTCACCGCCCGTCTCACTGTGTCTGCTTATCTGAGCAGAAACGCAGCAAGGACTTCATTTGGCGCGGTGAGCTCGAGAGAATATCTCTTGCGATGTTGCTTGTTGTATTTACCGTCGTGCGCCGTGTCGTGTAGCGGTTTTGTTAGCTGTCGGTTTTTCGTTGACATTAAGGGCGTTCAACTGCCTTGTACAGACCAGCTGTGGCGGACCGTTTATGCACCCAAAAGTCATATGCTTGCGTGGACCTGATGTATTGTTTATTAGGTGAGGTCGTGTTTGACTACGGGTTACGGCGCTGTCATAGAACTTGCTAGCTTCGAAACGATGAGAGTAGCTCTTGGAAATGTTGCTCCAAGTAATCCTTAGTTTACGTGTTCATGTACTTGGAACGTATCGAGAATAACACGAAAATCGAAAAACAACTCGTGTGTGGTCGTCATGGACGTAAAATCTCCTTGAATCATTTCTTGTTGTAGTTAAATTATGTATCCTATTTTCTCTTCGTCGGCGAAAAAATATGTCATTTGAACTATAATTGTTTCCTGCCACCAAGTGATTCATTATGTACCTCTGCTTTACAGAGTTCAAAAAATACTCATAGTTCTATTGTAGGCTAATTACTACCCTAAGTTTGCCAAGTTTCTATCGACTTAAAATTCATCAAAGCATTTGTTGAAGAGCTAGATAAAAAAAATATGTGAGTTACGTTCTTTAAACGAATACTGCGAGTTTGCTAGCATTTCGAGTAATCAGGTTAAATTGTTAAGTATCGAACACTGCTCTATACATTACACGTTCAGTGTTGCTATCACGTTCAGCAAATTACTCAGGAGATAATTGTCCTTCAGAGAAACTGGGCACTCGCCTCTCCTCGCATGAGAAAGCGGTGTACTGCACGACCGATCTCTTTGCTCGTCTGCTCTCGATTGTATTCTTCGATTTTCTCCAAGTCTTTCTCTGCCAGCTGTAGCAGACTTGGCCAACTGTGATGGGGTGGTTTTTCATTCCAATGCGGCGTCGTTACGTATGTTGGAATTGATGTTTTCTCGACCGAAATTATGTTGTGTTAGGAATCATTTCAGTACGATATTTGGTATTTGCTGCCACCAGCCTCTAACGAGACGAACTATATTTATATAATTAAATAACTCATTTATTACGAAAATGATTGCATCATTCACTTCGCCATCGTGAACAAAGAATTATCT
>JACJUY010000836.1:125630-141665 GCA_014220935.1 Platorchestia sp. MABIK | reverse complement strand
CTGTCCTGTGCTTACTTCGCATCTCGATCGTGGCGTGAAACGAGGTGCGGAGCCGCGGCATGGGGCAGGATTTTCAAACAATTCTCGTCATCGTAACGGTACAGCTAGCAGCGTAAATTCTCCTACAACTTGGCGAGTTACGTGCTTGTCCTTAGTGATCAGTGGTTTGGTCATTTTGTGATTTTTGAGTTTAAGCGAGTGTCGTAGTCAAGTCGACTTGGGAAAACGTACGCTGTCAGCTGTACCGCTAAAAACGTTAAGTGAGAGAAAACCCGGCCTCTGTAACGAATAACCTTCATTCGAGGTCACTTTCTAGGTGCACTCATGTGATGTGCTCTTTTCTTCCTCTCAGTCTCTCACATGTGTTTAATATTGTTGGTGATGCTAATGCGCGTCTTTTGCAGTTAATTTGTTACAATGCTTGGCTCTCGCATTTCTGTTTGATCGAAAATCGTGCAACTCTTACTCTTTTTGTTCATGAACTTCACTTGTCAATTTTGAAAAGCCCAGGAATAAATTGGTGGACTATGTAGACTTTACTGGAGAAGATCCGCGTGCGGGAAATTTTATATTTCTTGACTCATCGTATTTCTGTTACGTTATTTGCTTGAAAATCAAGCAACGCTTGCTCTTTTTTTCTTCGTAAGCGTATTTGCTAATTTTGAAAATCCCAGGAATAAATTGATGGCCGATGCAGACTTTACTGGAGAAGATTCACGCGCGGGAAATTATACGTGTATGACTTGCGTGGGGGAGATGGGAACACTAAAATAAACGGGGACCCTCGGTGAGAGGTGCTCTGCATTCGCGTGCCTACAGTGAGGGGCGCCGAGTGGCATCGCGCCAGCCTCTCTGCTGCCGCGCTCTCAGCCATGGCATGAATGAACATTCTTATCGTGCTTTGTGCTCGGTATCTTTGTCTCGGTAGACTCTGTATCTCGCTCTCGGCCGGCGTTAATATTGCAAGGGCTCTTTGTTTGAGCGGCCGCTGTAATAAGCCGCGTCAGGGTCCGCAGCACAGCTGGCTGGTCGGCTGGCTCGCTATTTTTCGAGACCTTTTTTGTGATTTTCGAGTTGCGTTCTTTCTTGAGGTGATGGAGATACGGTTTGAAATGCCCTTCTGCGTGAAAATGGTTGGCTAAGGAACGTGGCTTTTTTAAAATAATTTGTGAGAGATTTGTTATTCTCTCGAGTTTCGTGTTGTGTGTTCTGTCCCGCTGCCACGTGCTTTCATTTCTGGTTTACGAGTTGCTTGTGCTTCCTTGTAATCATTTTGGGATGTTGCTGGCGCTTCTTTTCATCGGTTGGATTTATTAAACTTTGTGGAGCATTTGTTGGCTTTTTAATTTTACCGTGTAGATAGGCAGTTTGCATTAAAGTTACTTGTAATTTTTTTTCACTTATGTTTCAACAAATTTTTTTTATCCACCATTTTTGTTAAAAAATTTCGAAATTTTTATGCTAGGACACATATCTAATTTTTATTAGGTATTTTATAATGTTTGCGTGTGTGAGAGACCGATCGGCAGCAACCCTCGGTGTTGGCGCCTAACACCAATCGCAATCAGTGAGGTGCGCAATTTTTACTGCCTATGAAAAGGTCCGAATCGGGAAAATTTTGGGTTATAGCTTCGAATTACTAGCTACGCGTAGAGTTCAGAGCATAGCTTCAAATTGCTAACTCTGCGTATAGAGTTCAGAGCAAAGCTTCGAATTACTACCTACGCGTAGAGTTCAGAGCATAGCTTTTAATTGCTAGCTCCGCGTAGTGTTGTTTACGCTTTGTGGCGTAAGCGAACCGTTCATGTTCACCTGGGGAACTGAGTATTCTTCCTGCATGTATTTTTTAAGTTCAGTGCTGAATAACACTTCCTTTCCTTTTCCGATGTCAGTGAAAACCTGATGCCTCTGTAATAATGATGGTTGTAATAACTATCATGAAGCAGATAATTCGGATGTTGAAAGGTTATCGTTTATGCAAATTAATCTGTGCCATAGAGGAAATTGCCCAATTTGCTAGAGTTATTCAAAGTTTGAACATTCAAAACAGTAATGTGCATCAGCTCGATATGTATAGGTTATGCAGGAAAATAATAAATTTATTTCTAAAGTGATGCTTATACTTTCAAAGGTGAACCTAATTTTTCATTACGTTTCAAAAGTGCCCTTCTAAACTACTTCGAATTATTTATTCCCCGTATGAGGAAATGAAAATCGTGTCTGCGCGTAAGCACTGCCCTGAATATACATACAAAAGCTCCGGTATGGCTTCACCACCTCAGTACAGGTCTGGGATGCCAAATGAAGTCGAGTTCTTTGCCTCACTGCAGTCGCATGTGAGTGACCAAAACCATCTGCGATGCGCTCTGACTCGAAGTAATTAATTGATGGTTTATGAATTTCAATATGAGTATGTGATAAAATGGGCAAAATTTAATTTGGATAGTAAAAACGTACATATATTAGATTCATAAATACATGTTTAAAAGTATTCATACGGTTGATACCTGAATGAATTGATGTTTCAATATCAGTCGCTTGTGTGCATAAAATATTAAATATCAGTATATACCTATGTATATTATCAGTCGCGTGTGTGCTTTCCATACATCGGCAGCCATCACATCCGTGCTCCGTTTCCTTACCTGCATTGAAGCGTGTGTGTGACGCGCGCGTTTCCGTGAGCGTTGATCTGCTCGCCGCCCCAACATGACATAATCCCGCCGAGACTATTTTGGTCTGAGCCTCTCTCCGCAGCGCCGTGTTCGCGTGTTTCCCTGCCCCCGGCTGCTGCATAAACGTCTCCCTTTGTGCTCGTGTCGCGCATCTCAACACCAAAAATTGGCAGCGTTTTTTTCCGCTTTCGATGTGTGTAAATTCAATGGATGTTTTACTTGGTATTGATTTGATTTGGTATGTAGTGTCGTATAATATTTCAAGGTACGCGTCCATTTATTGTTTTGTACCGTAGACTTCTGCATGAATTATTCAACATCTTTTTCTCACTCGGATGCAAATCATTCTATAGGTTTTAGAACACTGTGTTTTTGTCTCTTTCGACAACCGAATATGAATCTCATCCATCTTCCTGATGGTCGTTCCAAGGAGACCAGTAATTCGCAAATCATGATGGCGTTCTTTTTACTGGAAGGATTTTTATGTAACGCGGTGCTAGCTGCCCTATTCGCGGTGCTAGCTGTCCTATAATGGTGTGGTTTTGATGGAATTGCTTATTCATTGTTGGCAAGGCTTCTTCAGTGGAGAGTCGTTGCTTTACCGCATCTCTTTTAAAATTAAAGTTTGAAAATAAGCTCCATCATCGCTTTGCTGTCCAGGTGCTTTTCAAAAAGCTTTAATATGTTAAGTGTCTCGTCGAATTTATACTTTGATGTGTTTGTTGAAGTTCATTACTGAATGACAGTTTCTTTCTTATTCTCATGTCGATGACTACGTGATGCTATTATCAGCCTTATAACGGAGGATGTAATAGCGATAAAAAAGTGACAGTAATGGTTTAAAGAGCACTACAAAGTTTGTTAAATCTGTCCTCATAAGCGTGCAGTGAAGCTTTCTTGAAGATATTCGTTGCAATTCGCCGCTGAGTCCATAAATTTATTACCTTACGACAGAAGTCTGTTGAGGGTTCACTTTTTGAATGAAAGAACTTGGATCGATTCTGAATGATAATATTAATCGATTCCTAATGATTATATTCATGATAATAATGATCGATTGCTAATAATGCTTGCGCTCGTGGAAGAATACGTTGGTGTACTGTGCGCCTCTGAGTGAGGTTACACCGTTTCGTGTCCTATTTAGGACACTCCAACTGCGCTTCTTTGGCGCCTGAATATCTTCTTGTTGTAGGGCTGTACCGCAGGCTCTGGTATTCGCCTTTTTTTCATCTTTTTTTGTCTCTCGGATCAGAGTTGTAGTCGTGCGATACAGCCAATCTTTTTCATAAATTTCTTTCATTATAATATCTTTCTTCAAATCTGAAATTTGGTTGGCAGGTTTTGGTGCATTTGTAACTCAATTTTTTTTTACTGATTTTTAGTGCGATGCTCACTCAAAGAACTTGAATAGTGGTATCACTTTTTTACAGTGTCACACAGATGTATCGAGCATATTAATATTTTTCACATTTTAATTTTAATATAATTTACCATGAAATAGTGGCTTTGACCAAGATCATAATTATTATTTTATTCTAACTTTCACATTCCACTTTTTGTTTGTTGCTCAAAGTATAATTGAAAATGACATTGCTACATAGGTCTGACGGCATATTAGGATAACCAATATCAGTGGCTTATCTATTATGCATTAACAAAAATTTTAGTGATCCTAAGCAAAACTAATGAAGACTTCACTTTATCTTACATAAATTGTAGTACTAATTTATCTGAACTTTGTGCATCTCACTACGGCATATTTCTCTGACAACACGAAACATGTCTGCCAATTACAACCATGCGAGTTATCTAAGAGGTTGTAAGTGTCACTTTTTCAAGTGAGAGTTTTTGGTTTCGTGTATTAAAAATTTAAAATTGAAATAAAAAAGTATCTTAGAGCTTAAGAGTTATCTAATGACCTTCGTAACCGCGTAGTAGAGCTGTGTAGTGAAGAAAATGATTATAGTAAGAGGCCCTGTTCGAAAAATCAATATTACCGAAGAATTACGACCGGAAAGTGAAAGAAAATTAGATCGATTTCCAATGTGATAAAGATGAGCTTCCCGAAGTAATTAATGTATGTAGCGAAAAGATGGACTATTATAATAGGCAAGAGTCCCCGTTCGTAAATCGTTCTGAAATCTAACACGATACACAGAGTACTGAATTGCCTGTTTGCTGAGACATCGTTCTACGCGATGTCGTGATCAAACGGACTCCCACTTTGGGTCACTCATAAACCCCTCATTTGGCCTGTTTATCATTCATTAAAATTTTCTAAAGATTATTTGAGAAAGTCTAATTAATTCTAGGATACTGTTGTGTGGTAAATTTTTGCAATTCATTGATTTACAAATGTGTAGAATATTTTTGCGTGACACGATAATATTGCGAGTGAAAGAAATCCATCCTACTGGTCAATTTAACAGACTTTAACTCTGTGGTTCAATTCATGGTGAAAAAATATAGAAGGAGAATAAAATAATCTCACAGAACAAAAAGTTGGAATTATAGTGAATTGAGAAAAAGTAAAACTTCAGGTAAATGGACATGCGATGAAAAGGGGAATACGGTATCTGACTTGCTTATCTAAGTGCTCTATGCTGCTTTCGGAACACCTTGTAAATGATGCAGCGCTTGTAAGAAAGATGTTCTGGTTGCAAGATAGCAAACTTGGATGAACTTTGAAGGTTGCCCAGATGACTGCATTCGCTGAAAAGACCAAACTCGAGCAGCTGTCGTGGGCAAGAGGAGTTCACAACTGCAGGTCTTCGTGTTCCCAGTCTGTTCCAGAAAGTTTTGAGAAGTAAAATATGCAACATTCGTTGTCTGCCTGCAAAGCTGGCGAAGAGATCAAGCCTGAATGTAACCTCTGCGCTGCTCAATTAACATGTCACAGCAACTGGCGGACAAGAAGAATGTTCATCGTGCTGGTACAGGAGCATCCACACGCAAAAGAGTTCTGTCTGTTCTTGAGTTGTTTTCTGCGAACCCCGACTCGTAGCGATGAAATAAGTTACGCTTATTAAACTAATCCACCTCAAGAGGGATGCAGCTATTGTATCCATTGCAATTAGCGCTCCCTGAGGGAAGAGAGGAGGTCCTGAGCTGAGGTTAGGTAGGCCTTGTTTACAGCGAATAAGTTTTTGTATTGTTACGGGCCAACTTTTTTGCTTTAACTGCTATCCTGTTTGTCAACAACTATTACTTTCTTCTTCAACTTTGATCTTGTTGCATAAACTTCCTTCTTAATTAACTAAATGTTTCTATGCGAATGGGTTCTTGTGTTGGAACAAACCTTGTGCATAGATTCCCCGATCTCTAAACACCATTGTAAATGGCGCCTTCCTCCTTCCTCTCTTTGGAACACTTGATTGGGGGAAGCTTAAACTAACCCCCTCAGGGGGATACAACTATTGGATCAATAGGAATTAGCGCTCCCAGGGGGACTTTGTGAGGGCCCGAGCTAAAGGTTAGGTATGCTTTTTTTTGTTAAAGTAGAATAGGTTTTTGTTTTGTTACGGACCATTTTTTTTTTCGTTCGCTGCTGTCCTCTTTTCAGCACCTACTACTTTCATCAACTTTTTCTTGTTTCATGAACTCCTTTCTTAGCTTACTGTTTCTATGCACCTTGTGCATAGATCCGCGTTCCCTCAACTCCAAACTAAATGGTGCCTTCATCCTTCCTCTCTTTGAACATCTTTGTCGTGGTAAAGGGAGGCTAAAATTTTCTCATATAAAAATGATAAAGCTTAAACTAACTTATCTAGTGAAATATTTAACTTAGGTAGTACTGGATTTGAGTCACGAATATCTGGGAATAACCGAAGACTAATTTTCATCCGCATAAGTTGAGGTTCACATAAGATGATATCGTATGGCTCAAACTCTTAAGATTTTGCCCAACCATCCAATCTTGTCGAGATGGTCTCGTGCGCCTCCATCGCTTGGAGCCAAACAACCTCCCTCCGTATATTTAGGAAACATCCTCGAAGATGACTTCGTCTGCATGACCTACGATGCTAAAACTGTCACAAGTGTTTCTGTATCCTGTGAGCAGCCTTGCAACACTTTCTTTTCTTGACCAGATTTTTCTGAGGTTTTGCTTGCTGGGACCTCAGATACTTGTGTTTGTACGTCAAAACTTTCTTCGCTTACAGCTATTTCTGCACCCGCATTGCAAGTGCGCGAGACCAAGTTTTGTTCTTTGTAGCCAGGTATCTTGCGTCGAATGTACACTCTGATATTTTTGTGAGCACTTGCTGTTGAGTTGTTGTAAAGTTCAGTTGAAAATGTTTGGAATTAGCATTTAATACTTTTTTCCGCGTTATGCCGGCTTTTTGTGGGAAGCTGATCGCCTAAAAGTCGGTGCAAAGTTCTTTCTTCTCTTACTGGTTATGTTTTAGGTTAAAAATCATACCGAAAAGAAACTTTTAGTTACACATCTGTTGATGAAGATCTTAACGGCATTCCTGAAGCAGATTTCACGAATTGTGGCGTAATCAGTGATGTATTTCTTTCAATGAAATTCTCTGTGACGAAACTATTTTCACTTCAAGCCAACACTCCAATATAAATTTGTATTTCTTTATGCATGTTCTTTGACGATCATTTTTTCAATTCTGGCTGGAGCCTTACTCTCTGAATGATTTTCAACGCCCCTGGGATTATGGTTTTCTTTGAAATATACGTTCGTTCCTAATGGTAAGTGGATTACGAAGTGCATGATCCAAGAGCACACATGAGTGTTGGATTCGCAGTACGGACGTGTGCATGTGAGACTCCAGTACACTTCACCTGACCATGTGAGGCACAAAAGCAACAAAGACAGAGCCTGGCCTCAACAGACGTACATACATCGGACACGAACGAGCGGTGGAACACCCACACCTGCCCTCATGCTGCTCCGTGTGGGTGCCGCGGACACGGATGGTACTGCTCTCATCCTTGCTCTTGTCTGCCGGCCTGCCGTGACGTCGTGTGCTTTATTGCACGCTAATGTACGCTTGTTCAACTTCACTTTTATCTCGGTAGAAAGTCCGTCGCTGAATTTAAGGTGGAAAAGAGTGTGCAGGTGAAGTGTACAATGTTGACGTTCGAGAAAACTGAAAAGAGCAACGAGTAGCTGTGGCTAATGTACATGATCCTGCATATGAGCTCCGCGGAAAGCATTTGAGCCGAAACAACTTGACATAGAATTCAGAGTTTGTTTCGTCCGACATACCCTGTACCGCATTCATTGTAGAGGAAAGGGAGATCGCAACCCCTTGTGAGGTGCGACTCTGCCAAAACGCGTGGACTGACCTAGCGTGATATAGTCCTCCACCTACGCGTCGCGCTCAAATCGCCAGACGTGGCGAGTGACCCGGAAATAACGCAACTCCTTTCTTTCATGATCTTCTTGGGACACGTGTTCCAGGAGCTCTTCCCTACTGCTCCCGCGTGCTGACGTGCAGAATTTCTCCCTGGATTTATACAGTGGAAGGTATTTTTTTTCTGATGAACGCTCATTATACACAAATACATTGGAAATTCATCAGATATTTGAAAGCCTAGGAAACCTAAAAAGGTCATCACTCTTCAAAGGAAATACGAGTAGTTAAGGAGTTCAACCCCATCAATTTTGAGAACTTGTCACAACTTTGAAACGCATTAAAAGTATTAATTCTGAAGATCGAAAAAAATGTTAAAAGATAGGCACCGTTCGAAGTACATGTGAGCTATCCGTGTCATTAATACAGATTGTCTCTTGAAATATGCTGATATTATACATCAAGGGGCAAATTTCAGGAGTATTAGGCATCTTCTAACGAACGTAAGATATTAAATAAATCAGAACACTGCTGTTAAAATTTATTCTAGCTGCTGAATTGAACAGCAACTACTTGAATAAACTGCTGCTGCCATTCTATTTATTCCTGATGATGACGCATCTTAGCAGAGCTGGGGGTGTAGCTAGACTCCGAAGGGTTTTGTTAAAGAATGCTCAATTTTCTTTGCAATTGTGTCTCGTTTAAATTCTTTGTTTTCTACTTCTTTTTTTTTTTAATTAAGTCACCACTTTGAATTCCTCTCGAAATGTCCATTCGCTTCTAAGATTATAAAACGCGACTAGTTGAGAAAAACTAATTTGTCTGCCCCCAAAGTGAAGGATTCTAATGGGGAATGAGTGATGAGTTTTGCATTAGTGTTTCGTTTGGATAATCGACTCTTCAGATATGAAGCATTTGCGACGTCAGTGCACCCTTTAATCAGTCCCTTAAAGTATGCATCGCTTTAATCGATGAGAAACCGGAGGGCAATTGATAATTCTGCTCACTAATTGCTCTGCATCACATCAACAGTTTTACTTCGTGTTTACTCGGACGTCGGATGCGGGGAGGATTTTTTCTGCCAATAGCGTTAAAGCTCGCTATTGACTTAGTTTTTTCTTTGGCAAGTTTTTGTTATCTTTGTTTTTTTTGTTTGTAAAGGTTTCATTGGTTTTGTTTTGAATATATTGCTTTGTAGTAAGCATAACTTCTCCTGCATAACATTTAGTTTTGAAAATACAGATACGTTACGAGAATCGTTTTCCATATTTTTACCCCGAAGGAGAAACGAAAAAGTAATTTCGGGAATTTTACTTAAGATACTCGTTCCGTACTCAATTCTAGTGGAGCGGAACTATCAAACGGTAATAGAATCGTAAAGACATTTGAAAAGACAACATGTTTTTTTATTGTGAACCAATTTGAATGAGTCATTTTCTATCGAATGCTAGTCTCTATGCATCAGTGATTGGTAGGATCTCACTAACCGAGTCGTTCTCGGATCGATAGAATCAAAACCGGTGGATGAGTTGAAAGTTCTTCTGAACCGCACGCCAATTAAGCAGGCTTCACTTGTATGGAATGCTCAGCGTCTACTCCAGGGTCCATTCCTGGAACGTCAACCTCTTTGCGCTCTTGGTGACGCAATTGCCAACGTGGTTGAGCGCTTGCCTCACCCACTCCGTCGATTCATAATATAACCTGTTTTTGATCATCTTTTTCCTTGTGCGAGAACTTATTTATCCAATTGTCGTCGTTGTTGATACCTCGAAGTATCCAGTTTCCAAAAATTGAAAATTAATCGACTTGACGGGCTGGCTGTCGGGCGCCTGATCATGATATATTGTGTCAAGGTCTTTTGAGCTCCAATTCACCTCACGTCGTCATTCCTCTTTCGAACACTTCCATACCAAATACATATACAAGACAGTGTTGGGTCCGGAAATGTTTTTTTAGGGGTGCTAATGAGGTTTTAGGTTGGGAATAGACTTAACAACTGACCCAGCCTTCCACACAAGCTTCCTCCTTGTCTCTACACCTTTCAACGGGATTAGATTTGAATATTTACTGTTTGAATCTTGAACGAGCTTTGCACTTCAACTTATAAGAATGCTCTCGAACCTGCCTTCACCGCTGCACATGTACGGTTGTAGTTGGACGTGTCACTCAACTCGATCGAAGCCTGGCACAAGTTTTGAACAATTTAATTTAACACACAGTGGTCACTTCGTTAACGCAACAGACGCACTCGAATCTGGTCTGGCAAGTGGGCATGTGTGCTCAATTATAGGCGATCGAGACCTGGAAAACAACCTATAACCCAACGGACCTGCTCTGGTCGATAGCAATACTTCAAAGACAAAAATGGCTGTTGCTTCAAAATGAACTTCTACGTTAACTATTGCGCGGTGGTGGAGTATCTTCACACCTGAATTTCTTGGCCTCGTAAAGCAACTCATAAAATTTTTGAGAAAATAAATTTTTGGCTGGGTTCTCATTAAATGAATAATTAGTCATTCTGTTACCATGTACAGAGCAACGATGGGCTGGCAGGCTCCATTTATTCTGTATTTACCCCTTATCTGGGGTGGGATGAAGGGAGTTGTCTTCCAGCGTATCTTGAGAACTCGGCTCTCCTGACATGTATGTAAACTTCCAGGTAGGAAAGCTGATATCTCCTGTTCAGAGTATAAAGTCCTTCGTTGAATAAATGCACCTCGGTTGTAACTTTTGCTACTCAAAAATTAGTTGAACGCTTCCAAACGTTGTTAATGAGTTGAATGTTGCAGTAGAGGTATTACTTGTTTATTTTTACCTCGTTTTCTTGTGGGGAAGTTGACATTTCTCACAGCTCACGACCTCTTGCTCGGGTGTTTTAAAATTTAAATCAGTCAGCCATATGTTTTATTACAGTCGAAATGCTTCATGCTGTTGTTTAATCCTCTTCGACCGGGAAACTAACTTCTACGCAACTATAATTTTCATGTGAAGCACAAGAAACGTGCAAGTATTTCCTCATTTTCACAAGGGACGAGTGAAAATTGTCCTTAGAAGCGTTGATTACTCAGGTTAATGCGGTGTCATGGTTCTTGTTGACTTCGGCGCCTCGCGGTGCCAACTGACACGATGGAACTCCAAGTCGGACGCCGCCCACAGTACAGGAAACCAGGTAGAGTCATTTCTATTTCTATTGGGGAAAATACACCTCCTCTTGTTTGGCTAGCCAATAGAACGGCTTCATTTCAAACAAACTTAATGACGTCACCATTGTGACATATCGTTAGGCCAATAGTGGTGCCAAATTTGGGGCTAGCAGTGTTGTCAGATGCAAAATGAGCGCTGCGATTGGTTCGTTGCCATGACGTAGGCATTGCCACACAGTCGATGAAAAAACAACGTTTGATCTAACCTTGTTTTTTCTACCATGACGCGACCGCCTCTCGAAACAGAAGGACACGCCGCTGACCAGGCGATGATGATCTCTGGCTACTTCACACAGAAGTAGGAGCGGCGTGTGTTGTCCTGAGCAACTGTACCGCCCAAGGTCCCTGTATTGGGAAGCGTCTGGGCCTCGCTTGCAAGGTCGCGTGTATGGGGACTATTTTACCGCTCCGTGCGTTGCTCTTTATTGCCCCTCCATTACCATTGTTGTGCTGAGTGCATCTCAGGTGCTTATTTTACCTCGTTCTAGCCTCTTCTTTATGGAATTCTTTAGCTCTGTATGCGGCGTGTGTGGCTCATGAGCTGCTCACTCTCTTTGGGTGCATGTGCTATTTTGGGATGTTTGCCTACCGCTCAAAATATACTTTTGTTGGGGGTTCTAGAAAATATTTTTGGAAACGCTTCTACCATTCAACTAAAGTTTTGTCTTCCTAAAGATAACTCGGCGTCTTATGTATATTATGATAATAACGAGAATGAAATGTTCATTAAGGATGTTGTCTGAAAACCTGACTTGATGAATACATATTCATCTAAATTCAATGGTCAAATTTTATCGTTCTTTATCGCCACGTCATAACTTTTTCTACTCAATCATGTTTCTCATACATGTACTCAATTAAAAAAAAATGCTACGAAAACATACACTCCCATGAGCGTACTTACGTGTTGGTGGGAAATACAGCAGTCATAAAGTAGAATATCACAATGGGGGGGTGTAGTGATAACAATAATCTCAATTTGTAACCTGTGCTCTGTAGTTTTATAGGAATTCACAGTTCCATTGAAGTATTGCTGGTAGTGTCTTTCTGACTGAGTGACATGGTAAATTAGCGCTGCTCTGCCGCAGGTAACTCAACTACTTCCATGAGAGGCAGCGACGTCCTCTGCAGGGAGGCTATTCCGAGTGGCTCAGTTTTGAGACTAAGTTCGTTTTGTTTCTCTCCTCTTCTGTCTTTTTCGTCGCAAGGCCTCCTCCGGACCATGCCGACAACCTCGCACTCTATTGTCTCCATTTCTGTTTTGTCATTCTTATTTTAGCGTTCTGNTTTTTCTTAGGTGTTCGTTTTTCATTTCTGTTTGTCATTGTTATTTTAGCGTTCTGTTTTTCTTGAGTGTTCGTTCTTCATTTCGGTTTGTCATTGTTATTTTAGCGCTCTATTTTTCTTCTATGTTCACTGTTATTAATGTCGGTGTGGCGGCTGTGTTGGCTAGCGAAGCTGAGATTTTGAAGCCCGATTGTGGCGTCACTGGAACTAAATAATGACGGAGTTTCAATGTAAACGCTTTAATTGAAGTTATTTTGTTCTGGACAACGTGCTTTTCACATTCAAACAAACATTGTGAATATTCTCCTTGGAAGCAAAGTTTAGTGTTGACGGGCCTGCAATCAACTGGCAGCTGAAGGCAATATTATCCCATTGAAACTGGTAAATAACTTCCATGTCACGCTGGGTGAGCCATCCATTCTCTTATGTTGAAAGCGCTGCAGAAATGGTGAGTCATACTTGTGCATTTTTGGCAGGCGATAGTCTTCCATGTCTCTTCCAGGGACTGAATTTTAAGTTTGTCTTCGTGGTAGCAAAGTCGGCAGCGTGAGTTCTTGCAAATCGGTTTGGCTGCGTGCGCTATGTGCTTACCCAAAACAATAAAAAAGTCTCTCTGTATTTTTAAGGATAAGCACGTGAGGTAGTCTTGTTAACAGAACAAGTCGCGCTGTTAGCTGTTCTGCAACGACAAAGTAAATTGGTTGAAAATCCGCTTCCTGGCCTTGAGCGTGATGACAGATAACACGTGCCTGATGGTCGGGGAAGGAAACTGCCGCCTTCCCCTCTTCCCGCCTCGGTGCTGTCACGCATTACAAATGGATGGTGGTTCCACTGAGAAAAAATCTCCGTACGGTATCCGAGTCATCACTTCATCATTTTCAAGTTGTTTGTCACCTATTTAAAATTCAGATGCGGTGAAGTGAAAAGTTCAAACCAGCAAATTTCTCACATAATATATTTTGCCAGATGTATGACATTCTGATGACGTATGTTCTGGTAATATTGACTCTAGTTTGAAGCATGCACGTTATTTTGATATTTTGATGAAAATTTAATTCAGCTTTAAAGTTTAAATAGTAAACCTAATTTTTTGTTTACGTTTTAGTGAGCGACCAAGAGCGTGTGCAAAAAAATATCAATTCAAAGTAAACTGGCTGCGTTCTGATTTTGATGAAATTGATTCTCATGAAAGTGACAACAGTGATCGACGTTTGCGAAAGAAATTCATGGAGCAAGTTATTTCCGCTAATCAGCTACGCGTCATCGAAAAAACACACCAAATCAGGTCTGTCCGCCCGTGCTGGATTTTGATTCCAAATTTACACGAGCAGGCTAGATTTAGATTCCAAACGTGCCTGCTATTCGTCTAAACCAAGGGTGATCAATACTCAAGCACCGTATTTTTATTTCATGGTTCCTCTTCCTCCTCCTACCGAGAACCGCAACTTGAGTGGTATTACAGGTGCGTGCTTCTCCTACTGTTAATATTACTGGCCGAGACCACGTGGATTGTAAGACAGCGATTATCGCGTCATTCAACTGGGTCCGTTCAACACATCGTAGTTGAGGTTACTGATGAAACTGTTGCTTCCATTCAGAGAGTAACTTGTGCTGCGAGTCCCTGCGACGCTGGGAGAGTGAGTTAATGGTTCTTATTGTTTTGCCAAGCCATTGATTTTCCTATGCGGAACTGTCTGTTTATTATAACAGTATTCTAATAATAGGTTAGTTCAGCGTATCTGGCTTAGTGAGGGTTTTTCACGGTATCGTTGCATTTCATTCATGTTTTTGAGAACCCGTTCTTTTGTTTCAAGCGCGAATTTTATATTTTGCGCATGTGTTCAGAAGTTTTTAGTGTAAATGAAACTTTACCGCTGGATATCGTCATGAATGTGCTCACGTCAGATCTGCGTGATTGGTTAAGCTGTTTAAATTCCGGTAGCTCGGCTCGTATGGTCGGTCATAGCATTGCAAGTAGGCGCTGCAAGGTTAGCTCGCTTTATATTACGTTATACTGGCAACGTCACGCGCATCGATGCGCTAAAAAAGTAATACTGACGTCGTATCGGAAAAAAACTTGCAGTGGAAAAACCTACTACAATTTTCCCTCTTGACTACTCCCGAAAATGTACATGTGATGTTAGCCATTCTTCATATACATTGCAGGCTGTTTACAATAATGCTGTAGGACATTATTTTCAATATGCGTAATTTTGAACTTCAGTAAAGAGTCTGTACAAATTTACTACACTGGATACAATAGGCAATAGGCTTAGGCTAGTTCAGATTATCTATCCTATGCTATGAAGACCGGCGCCCCCCAGTGTTTTGTTTTTCTNATTTTGATTCCCAATGTTTTGATGCATCATTTAATAATAAACAGTTATTGTTAGGCCACCTTAGCTATAATTAGGCCTTGGGAACTTCTATCTTCTGTATACTTTCAGTTTTCAAATTTTTCGCTATCTTTTATTTTGTCCTTTTTTGTTCTTCCTTCTTAACACGTTCACTGCGTATTAAAAGAATTGTTATCATTCAAGGCGAAATATCGTGCATTGTATTTTTCATTATGTTTAGGAAAAATAAAAATGTATTCAAGCAGTAAAGTCGATTTCCCTACTTTGCTCCCCTCAGGGGGATACAAATATTGTGTCTATGGGAAGTAGCGCTCCCAGGGGGACAATGTAAGGGCCCGAGCTGAGAGTTAGGTAGGCCTTCTTTTTGTTGAAATAAAATGCTTTTGATATGTTAAGAACCATCTTTTTTCGGTTCACTGCTGTCCTGTTTTTCAGCACCTACTACTTTCTTCTTCAACTTTGGTCTTGTTTCATCTTCTTCTTTCACAACTTACTGTTTCTATGCCCTTTCTGCGTAGATTCCACGTTTAATAAAATTCATACTAAATGGTGCCTTCCTCCTTCCTCTCTTTGGATCGCATTTGTTGCTGCGAGTAGGGAGGCTAAAACTAACGACTAATCTAATCTTCAGCACCTTCTACTTTCTTCTTCAACTTTGATCTTGTTTCATGAACTTCATTTTTATCTTAGTGTTTCTATGCCCTTTCTGCGTTGATTCCGCGTTCCCTTAACTCCATACTAAATGGTGCCTTCTTCCTTCCTCTCTTTGGATCGCCTTTGTTGCGGATAGGGAGGCTTGAGCTAATTAATAATCTAATCTAATTCCCTATTCTGCTACTTACAATCTAACCAAACCAACCGTTAAAAACCGCGGAAACGCGGTAAACGTGTTAATTTGGTTTTTCTATGCGCAAGATATCGCGTGTGGGAACGCATCTTGTGCAGATTCCACAAATTCTTTAGTCCATACTTCATGGTCCCATCTGACTTCTTTGTGAAGACATCTTTTCAATGGAAATTGAGCCTTAAACTCAATTATTACTACAGACTACAAATTCAACTAGAAAAGAACACCTTGAGAAAGTGCACACAAATGAAGTTTATGTGTTGAAATACTCCATAACACAAAGTTGGCCCTCGCTTTGCAGCAACACTTCAAGTCCGAGGGAGGGTAAATCTTTTTGAGCGTGATCGTTTCGTG